>JBBYHL010437110.1:0-18390 GCA_038381835.1 Adansonia madagascariensis
CATCAATACCATTTATCCCAATGAGGAGAATGTGTTTATGGTGCCCAATCATGAAATGAAAGTAGAGTATTATGTGATTCCATGTTTTTCCCAATTGAAAAATGAACTTTGATTCTAAAAATGGTCGAATGAGAAGTACTTCTTATGAAACCAAAGCATGAATACATTTATCCCAATAGGGAGAATGAATTTGTGGTGCCCAATCATTAGAAGGAAGGGGATTATTATGTGAATTCATGTTTATCCAATTGAAAAACAAACTTTAATTCTAAAAATCATCGAAAGAGATGTTATTCTTATTAAACCAAAGCTTCAATATCATTTATCCTAATGAGGAGAATGTGTTTATGGTGCCTAATCATTAAAAGAAAAGATATTATTATGTGAATCTATGTTTGTCCAAAACGACGAACAACATTAATTCTAAAAATGGTAGAGAGAGAAGTTTTTCTTATGAAACCAAAGTATTAATACCATTTATCCTAATGAGAAGAATGTGTTTATGGTGTCCACTCATGAAATGAAAGTAGAGTATTATGTGAACCCGTGTTTTTCCCAATTGAAAAATGAACTTTGATTCTAAAAGTGGCCAAATGAGAAGTATTTCTTATGAAACCAATGCATGAATAAATTTATCCTAATGGGGAGAATGAATTTGTGGTGCCCAATCATTAGAAGGAAGGGGATTATTATGTGAATTTGTGTTTATCCAATTGAAAAATGAACTTTAATACTAAAAGTGGTAGAAAGAGATGTTTTTCCATTGAAACCAAAGCTTTAATATCTTTTATCCCGATGAGGGGAATGTGTTTATGGTGCCAAAACATTAAAAGAAAAGAGATTATTATGTGAATCCATGTTTGTCCAAATCGACGAATGAACATTAATTCTAAAATTGGTAAAAAAAGATGTTTTTCTGATGAAACGAAAGCATGAATATCATTTATCCCATTGAGGAGAATGTGTTTATGGTACCTAATCACGAAAAGAAAGGAGATTATTATGCAAGTCCATGTTTGTCCAAATCGATGAATGAACATTAATTCT
The DNA here is from genome assembly GCA_038381835.1 of Adansonia madagascariensis. Classification (NCBI taxonomy): domain Eukaryota; kingdom Viridiplantae; phylum Streptophyta; class Magnoliopsida; order Malvales; family Malvaceae; genus Adansonia; species Adansonia madagascariensis. Next base: position 1,048 of record JBBYHL010437110.1, read on the forward strand.
AAAAATGGCAGAAAAAGTTCTTCTTACGAAACCAAAGCATAAATTCATTTGTCCCAGTATGGAGAATGAATTTGTGGTGCCCAATCATTAAAAGAAAGGAGATTATTATGTGAATCCGTGTATATCCAATTGAAAAATGGGCTTTAATTCTAAATATGGTCGAAGGAGATGTTTTTCCCTTGAAACCAAAGCTTAAATATCATTTATCCCAAAGAGAAGAATGTATTTATGGTGCCTAATCATTAAAAGAAAAGAGATTATTATGTGAATCCTTTTTTATCCAGATCGACAAACGAACATTAATTCTAAAAATGGTAGAAATAGATGTTTTCTTATGAAACCAAAGCATGAATATCATTTATCCCAACAAGGAGAATGTGTGTATGGTGCCTAATCACGAAAAGAAAAGAGATTATTATGTGAATTAGTGCTTGTCCAAATCGACGAATGAACATTAATTCTAAAAATGGTAGAAAGAGAAGTTTTTCTTATGAAACCAAAGCATCAATTCATTTATCCCAGTGCAGAGAATGAATTTATGGTGCCCAATCATTAACAAAAAGGAGATTATTATGTGAATCCGTGTTTATCCAATTGAAAAACGAACTTTAATTCTAAAAATCGTAGAAAGAGATGTTTTTCTTATGAAACCAAAGCTTCAATATCATTTATCCCAACAAGGAGAATGTGTTTATGGTGCCTAATCATTAAAAGAAAAGAGATTATTATGTGAATCTATGTTTGTCCAAATCGACGAACAAACATTAATTCCAAAAATGGTACGAAGAGAAGTTTTTCTTATGAAATCAAAGCATTAATTCAGTTATCCCATTGAGGGGAATGAATTTATGGTGCCCAATCATTAAAAGATAAGAGATTATTGTGTGAATCCGGGTTTATCCAATTGAAAAATGAACTTTAGTTTTAAAAATGGTAAAAAGAGATGTTTTTTTATTATGAAACCAAAGCTTTAATATCATTTATCCCAATGAGGAGAATGTGTTTATGGTGCCTAATCATTAAAAGAAAAGAGATTATTACGTGAATCTATGTTTGTCTAAATCGATGAATGAACATTAATTCTAAAAGTGGTAGAAAGAGATGTTTATCTTATGAAACCAAAGCGTGAATATCATTTATCCTAATGAAGAGAATGCACGATGCGGAACCCCAAGGCTAAAGAACCCGAAACCCCTTAAACATACACTTTGGCAAGAACATGAACAAGAAGAAATTCCTAACCCTAATAAACTCCCAATCAATTATATGAATGGAATCACATATTATAAGGTTGATTTGAAAACAAGAATAGAATTTGCCATAAGAAATTACCTTGATAAGAATTATATTCTTGATGCAGTAGAAGAAGACAAGCAATCCTCCCAGTAGAAACTCAATATTTTTCCAATTAGCAAATCCGCCACCTAATGTTCATTATGAGGTATTTATACCCCTTAAAACAAAAAAAAAACCCTAGAGATATAAAAGGCCTTTAAACATTGGCCTCCCATCAAAATAACTAAAGCCTAAACCTAACATCTCTAAAATATAGCCCATTAAGCCTAAAGGTTTAAAATAAATGAGTTGCAAGCTAATAAAAGCCCATCTCACCAAAACAGTCTATAATGAATTAAAACGAAGCCCACATGCAAAATAGAAGTAGTGGGCTGCCCAAAGCTATTCTTCTAACTTAAAATAATTAATTAAACAAGAATTATAGTCTTCTTCCAAATTCAACCCCATTTGATTAGATATGATGCGATTGGTCCTCATTGTCTCTTGAGATTCCATGCCATCTATAATTCTGCCCATATAGGATTGAAGTGCTTCTTTGAACTTCTTGACTCTTGATCTTGTTACCAGTCTATTCGGCATTGCTAGCTCATCTTTGGTTCCATTCCTCTTGCAATGTACCATGGTTATGCTCACATCATCCTCTCTCTTTTCTAAAGGATTCATACTCGAATCTAGATTAAAGTCAAAAAGAGATAAGTCAGAAACATTAAAAGTAGCACTAATATTATACTCACCTGGCAAGTTGATCTTGTATTCATTTTCATTGATGTGTGCCAACACTTGGAATGGTCCATTACGCCTTGTATCAAGTTTTGACTTTCTTTGTTGTGGAAACCTCTCTTTTTACATATGCACCCAAACCCAATCACCTGGTTCAAAGATAACTCGTTTTCTATCTTTATTTGCCTTTTGTGCATACATGTGATTCTTTTTCTTAATTTGTTCTCGTGCTTTCTCATGTATTGTTTTAATCAAGTCAGCCTTCTTCTTGCCATCTAAACTAGCAATCTCATTCAAAGGGAAAGACATCAAGTTTAACATAGTTAATGGATTAAAACCATACACAATTTCAAATAGAGAATAACCTGTAGAAGAATATATAAAATGATTAATGCAAACTCAATGAATGGCAAACAATCTTCTCAAGCTTTCAAGTTCTTTCCAACAATTGCATGCAACATGGTTCCTAAAGTCCTATTAACTACCTCAGTTTGCCCATCAGTTTGTGGGTGACATGTAGTAGAGAATAAAAGTTTAGTGCCTAAACTTTCCCCACAAAACTCTCCAAAAATGACTTATGAACTTAACATCCCTATCTAAAACAATGGTTCTTGGCATACCATGAAGCCAAACCACTTCCTTAAGGAAAAGATCAACAATGTTTATTCCATCATCTATTTTATGGCAAACAATGAAATAAGCCATTTTACTAAATATGTCCACAACAACAAATATGTTATTCCTACCTTTCCTATTCCTAGGTAAACCTAATACAAAATCCATAGATATATCAGTCCAAGGTTCACTAGGTATTAGTAAAGGTGTATATAGACTATGAGGCATAGACCTAGACTTGCTTGTTTACATGTAATACACTTGGCATAAACCCTTTCCACATCTCTTCTTATATTCAGCCAATAAAAATGTTCACTAAGCATATCTAAGGTCTTTTGCACACCAAAATGCCCCATTAACCCTCCACTATGTGATTCTCTAACAAGCAACTCCCTAATAGAACATGCAGGAATGCAAGGTTGTTTGCCCTTAAAAAGATATCCTTTATGTCTATAAAACTTATCAAATGCAGCATGTTCACAAGCTTTATATACATTAGCAAATCAGTATCATCAACATACAACTCTTTCAAATGCTCAAATCCAAGTAACTTAGAAGTAAGCAAAGAAATCAAAGCGTATCTTCTTGATAGTGCATCAGCCACAACATTTTCCTTACCTTATTGGTATTTTATCACATATGGAAATGTTTCAAGATACTGCACCGAACTTGCATGCCTTTTGCTCAATTTCCCTTGTCCCTTTAAGTACTTCAGAGATTGATGATCATTACATATCACAAACTTTTTAGGTAATGTTCCCACATTTCAAGAGCTCTCACCAAGGCATAAAGCTCCTTATCATAAGTGGAGTAGTTTAAAACTGATCCGCTCAATTTCTCACTGAAATATGCTATGGGACGATTCTCTTGCATCAAAACAGCTCCTATACCAATCCTAGAAGCATCACATTCAATTTCAAAAGTCTTGGAAAAATCAGGCAAACGCAAAATGGGTGCAGTACATAACTTTTCCTTTAAGGTATTAAATGCATTTTCCTGTTCTTTCTCCTATCTAAAACCAATATTCTTCTTAATGATTTCATTCAATAGCTTTCACCTTTTTAGAGTCAACCTCAACTCCCTTAGAACTCACCATAAAACCTAAGAAGACAACTTTATCCATGCAAAATGAACACTTCTTAAGGTTTGCATACAATTTCTCTTTTTTAAGAACATCCAAAATAGCCCTAACATGCATAATATGTTTATCTAAGTTCTTACTGTAAATCAATATGTTATTAAAGTAAACAACCATAAATTTTCCAAGGAATTCACGCAAAACATGATTCATTAAATGCATGAAAGTACTAAGTGCATTAGATAAGCCAAAAGGCATAACCAACCACTCATACAATCCATATTTGGTCTTAAATGCAGTTTTCCATTCATCACCTTCTTTTATCCTAATTTGATGATAGCCACTTTTTAAATCAATTTTGGTGAATATGCAGGCACCATGCAACTCATCTAGCATATCATTTAACCTAAGAATAGGATGGCGATACTTTACAATGATCTTGTTGATCGCTTTACAATCCACACACATCCTCCAAGTTCCATATTTCTTTGGCTTTAAAAGAACTGGCATAGCACAAAGACTCATGCTCTCCCTCACATATCCCTTTTTAAGTAATTCATCCACTTGCCTTTGTAGTTCCTTTGTCTCTTCTGGATTGCTTCGATAAGTTAGATGATTAAGAATTTAAGCTCCTGGTACAAAGTCAATTTGGTGCTAAATCCTTCTCAAAGGTGGTAACCCATAGGGTATCTCTTCAGGAAAAACATCATCATAATCCTGCAACAAAGTCACAAACACACTAGGCAAATTTGGGTCAATGTCAGTGTTTGTAAATAATGTTTCCTTAAATCGAATCAATATTAAAGCTTTCTTGCCTAAGTATGCACTCTTTAACTCTTTATCTATTGCATAAAAACATGGTTGTGTCTTAACCTTTTCACTCCTCTTAATTTCTTTTTGCTTACTTTTCACATTTTTTTCTTTCTTTCACTCTCTAACTTCTTCTCTTTTGCACATCCCACTTTCTCTTTCTCACTTGTGCAGTCACTTACCGTTGGGCTTTTAATTTTATTCTTTTTTCTCATGGCCTCTTTTCTCTCTTCTTTCTTTTTCACCTCACTACCTGAATCCCCACTTGATGATTATTGAATTTTTAATTGTTCAAGGTATGCTTCTTTGGGTGATAAAAGAGGAAGGGTAATTTTTTGCCCATTATACATAAAAGAATACCTATTCATGTACCCATCATGCATAACATGCCTATCAAATTGCCATGGCCTACCTAACAATATATGACCAGCTTAGATAGGCATAACATCACATATAACTTTATCAGCATATCTACCAATAGAGAACATTGCCATGGCCTACCCAAGCAACAACTACTTGCTTAGTAACATTGACTTCACCACTATCATTCAACCATTGTAGTCTATATGGGTTAGGGTGTTTATCATATTTTAGCCCTAACTTCTTTACCAAAGTAGTACTAGCTACATTAGTGCAACTACCCCTATCTATGATGATGCTACAAACTTTCCCACTTACTATGCATCTAGTGTGAAATAGGTTCTCCCTTTATTCCAAGTTATCTTCCTTCACATTCAAGTTCAATGCACGCCTAGCAATTAAAGATTCACCCTTAACAACATATTCAACATTCTCATCAATATCGTAATAATCTTCTAAATATGGCATACTCATATGGGCTTTAAAGAAGTGCCACTGACTTGTAGGCTTTTAAGGGGTGCCACTGACTTATGGGACTTGTGGGCTTTTAAGGGGTGCCATTGACTTATGGGCTTAAAAGGGTGCCACTGACATGTAGGCTTTGAAGAGGTGCTACTGACTTGTAGGTTTAAAGGGTTGCCATTGACTTGTGGGCTTTTAAAAGAGTGCCACTGACTTGTGGGCTTTAAGAGGTGCCACTAACTTGTGGGCTTTTCAAAGAGTGTCACTGACTGATGGGCTTTAAAGGTTGGCCACAAAGTTTTTTATAAAACTTCTAATATAAGCTTTTCTTAACAGAAGTTCATGATAGAATTTCCTATTAAAAAGGGTTTTAGCACTAATTCTTAACAAAATTGTTGACAATAGCTTTTTTGATGATAGACAATAATTTCTTGATAGTAGCACTTTGATAGAAATTGCTTGATAAAAAGGGTTTTGACAAGAGGTGATGAGAAGAAATGGACCTTAATTGAATAGCACTTGGATTACGAAGCTTAGAGTTGTTACAAAGAATTCTTTGGAGATTTAGCAAACCTGGCTTAAAGTGATATTGTAAAAATGATGATGTAAGATGGTAATATGAATGGATGATATGAAATGCTATCATGATTGCATGATGTGAAGTCTAATATGGGAGATAGCCATAGTTCTCCTTGTACATCATTCAGACTCTCAAAGGGATGGCGATTCATCTTTATTGCAACTATAGATAAAAATTTTCCTAATCCTGCTGGGGATTGTAGGTTATCCCGGCTCCATTGGGGATATGACCAAAAATTTAGTCTCAAGAACTTGGACTGTTGCATTTCTCAATTCAAGAGGCTCAATCATTTTCCTGACAAATGGAAGGCATTATCAATAATTTGGAGACTATTTACCTTATTAGGTTGATGTCTCTGGTTTTGATAGGATTTTGATAGAATGCATGGGTCAATTTTTGATTAGCTTAAAATGGTTTTTCTTGAGATATGGCTTGTGAGAGCAAGAAATGGTTTAGTGTATGGTCATGCTAAGCGCGTGCTTGGATGTGAAAAGTGCATGATCTTGATGATCAGGGCATGGCAGAGTTCTTTATGCTTTTCTTTTCTTTTCAATGTAATATCAAGATGTCCTGATGCATATTTTAGTTGATTATCAAACATTATCAGTTAAATGGCAAGTGCAATGTGAATTGTACAAGGGTTAAAAGAAACAGGCAATATTTATTCATGACGAGGCATAATTTAATATACTATTTGACAAGCAATTGATAGGGTCGCGAGGAAGATAATCTTTTAGGTGAAAGATGCCTCTGACGATTATGACATGGATGTTCTTTAGGTGCTTTTCAAAATCTTTCTCAAACAATGAATGTGCCCAGCATGAGCTGATCTTTGAAAGATTTTTAAGATTGCTTTGCATTGTCTTGTGGGTGTTCTCGATTCATGCCCCGTCAAAATTAATCCTCTCAAGTTGCCCTTGTGAGTTTTCAATTGTAGTTAGGTTGGTTGCCCAGATGCCCTTTTCAAAATTTCATCTAGACCCCTTTTTGTTTTCTTTTGTTTATTTTTTTTCTTTTTTATATTTTTTTTGTTTTTATATTTTTTTCTTTTTTTAGAAAAACACTTTTTTAGGTTTTCGCCTTCTACGTATAATATTTCTTGACGGAATCTAAGTTAACTGGGTTGGGTAAGACATTGCCATCCATTTCTGACAAATTATGGCCCTTCCAAAGAAGGCTTGGTTCACAATAGATGGTCATTCCCAAAGAGAGGTCCACTTACCCCATGCATCTTTGTGAATTAGGAGGATCTTCTTCGATACCAATTCGCCTAGGTGAAATTGTCATCGGTGCATCTTTTTGTTGTGGGCTCAGATCATGCATCTTTGATACATTTGACCATGGCAGATGGCCTTCATGTGTTTTCCCTCGATGAGGTTGAGCTGGTCATATCTGTTCTTAACCCATTCAGCTTTTTCAAGTTTAATTTCTATTAAAACTCTAAGAGAAGGGATTTCAACTTTGATAGGCAATACAACTTCCATCCCATAGATAAGAGAAAATTGGGTAGCACCTGTAGAAGTGCAAACTGAGTTCTGATAGGCATGAAGTGCTAGTCTTTGTATATCTCAGCCCTTTTTTTAACTATTCTTTTAATGTTTTTGTTGGCTGCCTCGACTGCCCCATTCATCTTTGGGCAACAAGGGACAGAATTATGATGCTAGATCTTGAACTGTGAGCAGACTGCTTGCATCATTTTATTATTTAAGTTGCTTGCATTGTCTGTGATGATTTGGTTTAGGAGGCCATATCTACAAATGATGTCTCACTTGATAAACCTATAAATGGTCAATCTAGAGACATTAGCATATGAGGCAGCCTCCACCCACTTAGTGAAATAGTCGATTGCTACTAAGATAAAATAATGCCCATTGGAAGGTTTGGGGGGTGATTGGCTCGATCACATCCATGCCCCACATGGAGAAAGGCCATGGAGCCATCATAACGTGAAGTGGTGTCAGAGGGACATGGATATTGTCAGCATAGATTTGACACTTATGGCATTTTCGAGCATAATTGATGCACTCTCTTTCGAGAGTCAACCAGTAATAACTTGCTCTCATGATTTTCTTAGCCATCTGATGTCTATTAGCATGTGTGCCATAAATCTTTTCATAAACTTCTTCTAGGATCTTTTTGGCTTCAGGAGTATCAATGCATTTGAGTAATACTTGATCGTGGCTCCTTTTGTACAAGATTTTTCCATTGAAAACAAATCCCATAGCTAGCCTTCTAATAGTTCTCTTGTCATTCTCGGTTGCATGTTTGGGATATTGCTAATCCTTGATGTAACAAAGGATGTCATAGTACCATGGTAGGCCATCCTTCTTTTTTTTGATGCTATGATAATGAACTAAAGTTGTGTAGATGCTCATCTAGATGGAAGCAACGTCTGACTCCTGGTTGACTTAAAACATGGATGAATGTAGCTAAAGCATTAGCTATTTGGTTCTCTTCTCGAGGTAAGTGTCGAAAACTAGTATCATCAAATTCTTTCTTGAGTTCTGCTATCAGCTTCCTATACTGCATCAGCTTGGCATCGCAAGTTTGCCACTATCTTTTCAATTGGTAGATGACTAGGGCCGAATCATTGAACACTTGTAATATCTTGATATTTCTCTCGATGGTTGCTTGAAGCCCCATGACACAAGCTTCATATTCTACGATATTATTCGTGCAGTCAAAATTTAGTCTTGTTGTGAATGGATAATGACTCCCATTGGGTGACATCAATATTGCCCCAATTCCATGTCCTAGAGCATTTGATGCTCTATCAAAATACATCTTCCAGGATTGATCTAGGTTGGAGGCATCTTCATTCTCAGAAATGCACATTAGATCTTCATCTAGGAAGTTAAAATTTAAGGGCTTATAGTCATCTGCCACTCGACTTACTAAAAAGTCAGTTATCGCACTACCCTAGTTGGCCTTTTAACTAACATAGGCAATGTCGTATTTAGAAAGAAAGACTTGCCATCTAGCTAGCCTTCTTGATAGTACAAGGGCTTTGCATAGATACTTGATAGGATCAAGCCTCGTAATCAACCATGTGGTGTGGTACAGCATGTATTGCCTAAGTCTCTTAGTTATCCACACTAAAGCACATCATAACTTCTTGACTGCAGAGTAATTGCACTCACATTCCATAAACTTTTTCCTTAAGTAGTAGATTGCTTATTCCTTCTTTCCTGACTCGTCATGCTGCCCTAATACACAACCCGTAGACTTGTCAAAGACTGCCAAGCAAAGGATTAAAGGTTGACTGGGCACCAATAGCACCAACACTGGTGGACTTGACAGATAATGCTTGACTTTATCAAAGGCTTCTTGACATGCCTCATTCCACTCTCCTAGACTTTGTTTGTGAAGGAGCCAAAAGATAGGGTCACATTTCTTAGTGAGCTGGGATATGAATCTAGCAATGTAGTTTAGTCTCCCTAAAAAAATTTTCATTTCTTTTTGGGTTTGAGGTGGTGGCATCTCTTAAATGGCTTTAACTTTGTTTGGGTTAACTTTGATCCCTTTTTCACTGACTATAAAGCCTAAAAGCTTACCCGAAGTGACTCCAAAGGTACACTTGGCAGGATTCAATTTAAGTTGAAATTTTTGTAGCCGTTCAAAAAGTTTCTAAAGGTCTGTGACATGCTCGTCTTCTTTCATTAACTTAGCAATCATGTCATCAATGTAGACCTCGATTTCTTTGTGCATCATGTCATGGAATAGGGCTACCATGGCTCACTGATATGTTGCCCTGGCATTTTTAAGTCCAAAGGGCATGACATTATAGCAAAATGTCCCCTACATAGTTATAAAAATTATTTTCTCCATGTCTTCGGGCACCATCTTGATCTGGTTGTAGCCTGAGAATCCATCCATGAAAAAGAATAAAGAATTCTTGGCTGTGTTGTCTACCAAAGTGTCGATATAAGGTAGTGAAAAGTTATCCTTAGGACTAGCTCGATTTAGATCCCGATAATCAACACATATCCGTACCTTGCCATCTTTCTTTGGGACTGGGACTATATTAGCAACCCATTCTGGATATTTGGCTACTCCAATAAACCTTGCATCAAACTACTTCTTGACTTCCTCTTTAATTTTAAGGAGCATTTTTAGCTTTTTCCTCCTTAACTTTTGCCGGATTGGTTTGCATCCAGGCTTGATGGGAAGCTTGTGGACCACTATATCAGTGTCCAGTCCTAGCATGTCTTGGTATAACCAAGCGAATACATCTCGATATTACTAGAGTAGGACTATCAGCTTGGTCCTAGTTGTCGACTTTATTAGGGTTTCAATTTTAACCTCCTTTTGATCTTCTTGAGTACTCAAATTTATTACTTTCATTGGGTCTTTATGGGGCATGATCCACTTCTCCTCTTGCTCAACTAATCATAAGAGGTCTGGTGGTACAAAGCTTTCTTCAAAATCTTCTTCATGATCGACTTCACTAGTGCCAATCAACTGCTCAAAATCAATCTTCAAAGACCTATCAAACACATCCATGTCACTATAGTCAGGACACCTAAAAGGGCAAAGAAATAAACATTGCAAAAGGCACACACAACTAAGGGTTTGGATAAAAATGAAGGCAAAAGAGTAATGGAGACAAAAAGGTTGAAAAGTGATACACAATATGGAATAATATATGCAAAAGTTATTTCATTAATAATGTTTGATAAAAAATGCCCCTTACATATGACACCCATCTGCCCTTGGGTGAGGACAGGTAGGTTTTCATTTCTTGACATTACAAGAAAGGGACACAAAAAGTGCAGGGGTTTCTGTGGTGACCCCGTCATCAAAATCAGGTCTTTGTGGAAGAACACAAATTTTATGGTTCGGTATCTTGGAGATAAAGGTTGTTAAGTACCTTGTTTAGGATGACCAAGACATCTTTGGCCTTTTGTTCTTCCGATTAGCTTGGATCAATTCATCCTCTCGAACGAAATATCTCATGGAGAGATGGAAACATTGTCGGCTTTGACTCCCCCTCTTGACCTAATGAAATCTCCTGGTTGTAAGTTTTCTTTTCTTGCTACTTTCTTAAGTGCGCATTGGCCTTAAATCCTAAGCCTCTTTTGTTGGCTTAAATGGTGACCTGTAAGGCTCGGGCCATCCTTTGCAAATTCTTGCCAAGCCCTTTTTCGGCATGGGAACCTTTGCCAATAGTTATTTTTAAACTTGAGTGGGTACTCTTTGATAGATGGGGTTTGACTATTGGTAATCCTTCTCCCAAAAATGTTGCATTAATGAACTCGAAGGATTGGAATGATGAATCTGATGCGTCTTCATTAGGCTCTATGGAGATATCCTCGGTGAAAGCAGTGGCGATCATTTTTTCTTTAGCTCCGACGGTGACTACTTTGTCATCTATCACAAATTTGAGCTTCTGATGGAGAGAGGATAAGATGACTCCAGCGGAGTGTATCCATGGCCTTCCTAATAGGCAGTTGTAAGAAGGATTAATATCCATAACTTAAAAGTCCACTTCATATGTACATGGGCCTATTTGGAGCTGGATTGTGATATTTCCAATTACTCTGCAACATGTTCCATCAAAGGCTCGAACTATGGTGTGGCTACTTTTGATGTTAGACTGATCAACAGGGAGTTTGCTTAATGTAGTCATAGGCATTACATTAAGGGCCGACCCATTGTCTATAAATACTTTAGGCAAAATGCATCCTTTACAATTGGTAGTGATATGCAAAGCCTTATAACTACCTTTATTTCTGGGTGGGATCTCATCATCAGTGAATGAGATATAATTATCGGCCATGATGTTGTTCACTAGCCGATCCAACTTTTCTATAAAGACATTTGGGGGCACATATGTTTCATTTAGCACCTTTAGTAATGCATTTCGGTGAACCTTTAAATTAAGAAGTAGAGATAGCATAGAAATTTTTACAGGTTGTTTGCTTAACTGATCCATAATACAGTATTCACTGTGCTTGATACACTTGAGAAACTTCATGGCTTCTCTTTCATTCACTGCTTCCTTGACTTTTCAAGCTCAAAATTCTTTGCTCGGGCCTGAGCAGTACTAGTGCTTGGAGATGCATCAACCTTCTATTTTTTCTGAGCTAGGGGAGCGTAACACCAATTGCTATGAGTTAGATGACTAACTCTTGATAGTTCCATTGTAGCAGTTGAGGGAGTTAGCTCTCCGATCATCACTACCTGATTCTCGTATTTCCATGGAACAACTTAGTTGCTCTTATATAGGAATGGTTTAGGTACTTTTACAACCAACTTTGGTGTAGGTGTCGAAGAATTGACCTTGGGACTTGACTTGCCATAAAGAATGAGGGGTTGATTTCTCCCATAAGGTAGGGGCATGGTTTCATCTCCTATCATATTGATAGATTCAGCAGCAGGTGTGATCTCATGATAGAATTCTATTTGGCCTCCATTCATCATTCTTTGAACCATGGACCTAAACTCCTTGCATGTTTGTAGGGTATGACCTACAACTATATGGAAGTCACAAAAGTTATCGAGATTATCTCCCAATTTTTTTGTTGCGTTGAGCAACTCGACCTGAATCAATGTTTGCCAGACTAAGAACATTGGCATCCTTACATCCTCTATGCTTGCCTGTACTTCATGTTTGTTCTTAATGTCGATCATGTTTGCAGCTAGCTCAGTATGGTTTGGTAAAGGATTGGCAGTAATATTTGGTCCCTGGTTTGTCCCAAACTGTAAGACTTTTGAGTTAATTAGATTTTGCACATTTTATTTGAAAGATATGCAGTTCTCAATGTCATGCCCCACTACCCCAGCATGGTATTCACAGTGGGCATTAGGGTTATACCATGGCAGATATGGCAGCTTCTTTTTTGGGACATAGGTTAAAGCCACTAAGTGATTTTGGAGCAAGGCTTGGTAGAGCTTTTTATAGGTCATAGGGATGGGATCAAAATGTTGTCTTTGTTGATTTGCACCTCGATTGCAAGGTACATTATTGTTGCTCGATTGGTACTTCGGTGACCTTATGAAGGGTAGCTTTGTGGTGGGTTGGATGGGATTACAAATGATGGGTTGTAGGTTATGGCAGTAATTGGCTGAGGGGGTATGGTGATAAGGCAAGAATACAGTGTGCTTGGGTAGTGAGGGTCAGGTGTTTGATGTCGTTTCGGTTGAGATAAGCTAGCATAACTTATGGCATTGGCCTCTCTTTCCTTCTTTTTGCTGGCCATAGGCTTTTTGCTTGATCCAAATGTTTCCCCGGCTGACATTCTACCACTTTTAATGGTTACGTCAATTATTTCTCTAGAGAGGACTAGGTTAGTGAATTTCTTGGTGGCATTTCCTACGAGCTTCTCATAATAAGAAGTGCGTAAGGTGTGGATGAAAGTAACTATCATCTCTTTTTTAGTAAGGGAAGGCTGAACTAGGGCTGCTTCCTCTTTCCATCTTTGGGTGTATTGCTTGAAGCTTTTTGTGGATTTCTTCTTGAAATTCATTAAGGAAACTCGATCAGGTGCCCAATCCGACGCATGCTGGTATTGATTCAGAAAGGCCTTAGCCAAGTCAGCCCAGGATTAGATTTTCACATTGTTTAGCTCGATATACCATTAAGCTACTACCCCAATAAGGCTGTGTTGGAAGCAATGGATGATGAGCTTTTCATCTTTCTCGTACCTAGCCATTTTTTGTAGGTAAATTCGAATATGGATAGAAGGGTCAGCGGTTCCATTAAACTTTTCAAACTCTAGGACTTTGAATTTTGGGGGAATGACAAGGTTGGACACCAAAAACAATGATTGCTTGTCAAGAGCTCTAAACTTGTCACTCCCCTCGATAGCTTGGAAGTGTTTTTCCAGTAGTTAGAATTTGTTCATTTCTTTCGCAGTCATGGTAGACTTTTGACCTTCTGTTTTCTCTGGTTCCTCATGGTCAAGGTTATCAGATCGGCTGATGAGACTCCTGCATTCAACCCTTGAGTACCAGGAATAAATTGACCTACCGCAACAGGATTAAGGTAGATGATTGGTGAAGCCTGAGCAGCAAGTGTAGGAGCGGGCCATTATTCTTGTCTAGTTACTCCTTGGGCAGGTTCTGGATTATTGGCAGAGGGACTTTCAACATTGAGAGGATCATTCCTTGTTTCAGCAGTGCTTGCTTGCCCTTTTTCTTTCATAGAGGCAGTCATTGGTTCCATAAGTTTTGCGATTTGATTTTGCATTTCGTATTGCTGATGAAGCATCTAGTCCTGTGACTCCTTGACCATTAGCTCAAGTTGCTCAATATGAGCTTCATGATCACTCTCCATGATTTGTTTACGGCATCATGTGTTGTAGCAATGCATGATGTAAGGTTTTATGTTCCTGATTGATCTCAAAATCCCTCACATTTTTATGGCCCAATTCCTGTATTAGACTTTTTAAAAAAAAATATATTTATTATGAGCATTTATGATGCAATGACAAGTTAAGATAATGAATGATTGATGCAAGTGCAATTAAATGTGCAATGAAAAATGGTGAAATGAAATGTGCATATGCATTGGAGACAATTAAATCTTGGAACAGCTTCATTAATAACATCATTCATAGAGTCACAAAAGGTTTCTTCTTTTATGACAAGATTACATTTGAAAGTATCTAACATGATTACATTGTGTAATCACACGATCAAAAAAACCCAAAAGTAGTTGCTCATGATCTCCCACAGCTACGATATCTTGCTTTATGGACCGAGCTACTTCAATCATGTCATTCACCTCTCATTGAGCCATCTGAACTTGTTGAATGAGGTGCTAATGTTGTTCTTGGTAGTCCAAACATGCTTACTCGATTATCGCTTGCCAATCTAGTTTACGTTGCTCGGAAGCCCTTGTTAGTTCATTGATATGACCTTTATGATCTTGAAGATATTGTTCTAACTCCCGGATTCTATGAATGAGGGCTTCATTTTCAACCCTGGTGGCTCTCGTATCTCGTATTTGCACCTCGAGTCTTTGATTCCTTCGTTGATAGGTGGAAGCAAGAGCACATGCCCTCGTGAACTTTTCTTTTCTGGTTCTAAATTCCTCCTTTTGCTGATTTAGTTCACGATTGAGAGTGGCAACTTTCACTTCCCATTCGACTAATGTCTTGCCAATGCATCTGGACTTGTTATCTTTTCGTAGTGTCATGTAATCCCTAGTCAGGCTCTCAAGGTCATCTTTGAAGTGATCCCTTTCTTTAATGACTCGATCCATTTCACCGTTCCTAAGATAGATATCCATCTCTAGCTGGCCCTTTTCCTCTTTAAGTTGAGAGATTTCTGTCGCAAAGAATGCCTTACTCGAACTCCCTCCTAAATAGCTCGATCTTAGAAGGTGGTTCCTCTATTGGGATTTGTAGTATCCTGGAGTTGGATGGTGGCAATGGATCGATGATACATCGGAGTCTCCATTCTTTGTGTCCAAGCATGGTGGGGCTTCCTCTCCAGTATCTTTCCATACAATGGATCTTCTTTCAAGCTTGGAAAGCTAAATGGACTTTTGCTTTATAACTGGGCTCTCCGTATTCAAAATCCTAATGTCCCAAGTCTTTAAAGAATGGGATGAATTGCTAGCACTGGAACTGACGCAACACCAAAAGAGGAGCATAACTAGTATTTCCCCATAATCCCAAGAGTGGCACACAAGTGTAGTCTCCACATCTATACACAATTAACTGAGGGAACACCCATGGGGCTTTCCACATGATTTCTTCCTTCTTGACACTTCATAATTCCTCAACCCAATGCTTTTGTGTCTTTTCTAGGTGATATTCTTCCTCTAATGCCATGGAAAGGGGATTGATCTTGAAGAAGAAATTTTGCCTGACTTTTCCTTTCCTAACACAAAGATAACCTAAGAGCCATATCTAGAGCAATAGGGCATACCCGATAAACCTTCTTGTCCCCGTTCTTTTACAAAAGCTAAGGGCACGAATGGTTTCAGTGATAATGGCAGAAGCAGGGTTGATGTTGCAACATAAACGAGAAAAGAAATATGTGACTGCCGCCTCTACATAACCTAAAGTCTTTGGGAATATAATGAGCCCGTAGACTGCCAGAGCATAGACATCTTGAGCTTTCTATTAATTAGAAAGATTTACCATTGCCTCTTTCAAATTAGCCCAAGAGATGCATTCGCTACTCCCTTTTACTTTAACATGACTGTCAACCCATTCTTTTATGACTCCAAGAATTTGCCTTAACCTTTTCTTGAATGGAGAAGGCGTTAGTGCCTTTTAATAAATCAGATCTAACTTGGCCCTTTCTATGTTGAGCAGGGCTGTGTACTCATCAATGATAGGGACTAAATCTTGTTGGTTGAAGGTGAAGCATCGGTAGGCTAGATTCCAAAACTGTGCCGCTGCTCGCAACAAGCCATCATCCAACTAACTCCAAGTAAGAGAGCTATATCCCCATACTTTTTAGTGAAGGCTTCTTTCGTGTTACTATCCCAATTGTCCTAAATGTGCTTTAGTTCTCGACAATCATTCTGAAAAAAATTGATCTTGACCTCTTTATGCATTTTTAAGACGTAGTTAGGCTTTAGGATATCCCTGTCTGGACATTGGTGACCTTTTGACCATGTTCTGACATTTTTAAAGGACTCGATAGTTGAGATAAGTTGTTGCTCCATAAATGATGCCCTTTGCTGAACACTAAACCAGAACAATTATCCGAAAATGATGATAGTCATAACGGTTATGATGAAATGATGCATGCACCAAAACACAAACAAAGGGAAAATAAGTTAGTGGAACATATAGTAGATAGATGTAAGGAAATAAAGAATTTAAGAACATCAGAACAAAAAAAAAATCATAACATGTCTCAACCAAGTTGGTGAGACGAGAAACGGGCAGGCATTTCAACATACCAAGATGCAATCTGCCCTTCATGAGGTGATGCTATATTTTATTTCGATGGAAAAAAATGACTAGTAACAATATTTGTT
This sequence comes from Adansonia madagascariensis, assembly GCA_038381835.1. Taxonomy (NCBI): domain Eukaryota; kingdom Viridiplantae; phylum Streptophyta; class Magnoliopsida; order Malvales; family Malvaceae; genus Adansonia; species Adansonia madagascariensis. The sequence continues at coordinate 17,914 of JBBYHL010437110.1, forward strand.
CATCACCACTAGTGCGAAGGCTTATAGTATAAGACATTGTGAACACTGGTTTTCATTCACTATCACTTATTTATACAAAAGTTAGCCATCGTTCGGGCAGCATAACGGCATGTCTTAATAAATGATAAAAATGCATATGTGGGTGACCATTATATACTCATTGTCACCTACATAATTATGGTAATTAAAAGTAAACGTTAAGAATGTTTCCCCGAGTAACCCTATTCTCCAGGTATTCTAGCAACGTTCTAGTATGGTTTGACATGGTTTAGCTCATAGGGCTCACTATATGAGGTTCAAGTTGACACCTAAATAGGTATCCAAATTGCTCCTTCATCCAGTAAGGACAGTCAAGGGACCCCGATCCTAGACCCATTACGGGTTTGGTAGACCAAGTTTAATCCGTTGGATGTATTTCCCTATGCAAATATGGAGGGTTACTCACGAGAGACATAGGTAATTTACATCCGAGAAGTT
>JBBYHL010437130.1:0-59724 GCA_038381835.1 Adansonia madagascariensis
ATTTTTTATTAATATTTATATATTTTATAATTAAATTTAAATAAAATATATATTATTTTAATTTAAAATCATTATTCTGACTGGGTCAAGCTAATCTAGGATAAAAACATAAGAACCCAAGCCCAAGCCCAATTGGGTCAGGTGGGTAGCTCGACCTTTGAGTAGGTCTGTATATAATAAAATCATAATTTATTAAAATATAAATCATATCATAAGCTTTGAAAACGTTATCGATAAAGTATATTATTGATTTATCATTTTTTTTAGTTTAATTAGTTAAACTCATTAACTATTGAGAGTTTATATATATTAGTTGTAAAATTTTAAATATTTCTTTGAATGTTATTATTATTATTATTATTATTATTATTATTATTTCAAGTAAGGATATTAGAGTCTAATAATAATATAATAAAATAATAAGATAAATTAAAAAATATGGAAGTCATAATAAATAATATCATATCAAAAATGAATCAAATATTAAATATTAATACCATATATAATTTAATTAAATATTAAAAACTTAATTTATATTTATATATGATTAAGCCTGCTAATGGGTTAGGCCGAGCTGCAGCTTGAATTTTTTAAAATCCTAAGCCCAGGCTCTTGTTTAATGTGCCTAGACCGTATGTTCAAGCTAGAACTATTGTTAATCACATTAAAGAATATTTTTATTAATATTTATATATTTTATAATTAAATTTAAATAAAATATATGTTATTTTAAATTAAAATCATTGTTCTGAATCGGTCGAGCTAGTCTGAAACAAAAATATAAGAACTCGAGCCCAGCCCATTTGGGCCGAATGGGTAGCTCGATCCTTGAACAGGTCTATATATGATAAAATAATAACTTATTGAAAATTAAATTATATCATGAGCTTTGAAAGTATTATCAATAAAGTATATCATCTATTTATCATTTTTTTTTTAAATTTAATTAGTTAAACACATTAAATATTGAGAGTTTATGCATGTTAGTAGTAAAATTTTAAATACTTCTTTGAATATTATTATTATTATTATTATTATTATTATTTTAAGTAATGATAATTAAAGTCCGATAATAATATAACAAAGTAATATGATAAATTAAAAAATATGGAAGCCATAATAGATAATACTATATCAAAAATAAAAAAAATCACACGTTAGACTAGCAACTAAACCTGCCCATGGGCCAGACAACCTACCTAACACAATAGCCTGGCACGGTCAGACCTAGGTCTAAGATATTAAGTTTCAAGTACGCCCGACCTGAAATAATGTTTTTTTAAATAAAATAATATATTTTATTTAAAAATAATTATAAAATATATAAATATTAATATAAAAATAACTTTTTAATATTATGAACAATGATTTGCCCTTAAATGGGTCGGCCAGGCCAAATTCGGCCCTAAGCTTAGAATTCAAAATTTTTCGGGCCGGGGCTAGGCCCATAGAACTGAATTAAGATTTTTCAGGCCGAATCGGGCCAAATTTAGGCCTAGGCTTAGAATTTAAATTTAAATAAAAGTGATTACATTTAACATAAAATAAAAAATGATGTAAAATATACTCAAACCCTAACCCAACCTAAACCTAAACCCAAATGGACTCGAACCCGAATCAGTTCGAACCTTAATTGGCCCAAACCCGAATAGACCCGAACTTGAATCAGCCTAAACCTGAAAAACTCAAACTCAAAATTACCCATCCCAAACCCGCCCAATTGCCACCTCTAAAATTAGTTAGGAAGTTAGTGATTAAGCTAAGATCATCCTAGGGTGATTAAAGCTTAAATCGCTAACTTCAAGGCCTATAAATAGTGGTTATCATCCATAATTTCAAAACTTTTAAACACTAACTAAAGTTTAGAAAATCTAGAATATTCTCTTTTCTCTTAAGCTCTCATTACCTTTAGGAGGAAGATCAAGCTTGAAGTAGGTATAATTTCTCACTTTTCTCTTTAATTTCAATTCAATTAGCATGTTTAATGTTTGATTCATGATTATTCATGCTTATATCAAATTCGGACATGATGAAATTATTTTCTTTAGCATTCAACCAACTTGAATCTTAATGCTACAATGTTTTGATTTGATTTTGAGTTATGATTAACTTGATTTCTTGTTATTTAAAGCATGTTTACATGATTAATTATTGAAATTTAACTTGAAATCATGTTTAAAAAGCTTAATCTAGTGTTTAACTAAGGCAATCTCATTTGGTTTAGGTTTGGCTAACCTAGTTTTTTAAGATTTTGATGATTTAAGTGTAACTGAGCTAGGATTTGATTATATTGAGCTAAAATCTTGAATTGTGGATGATGAAATCATGATTCTCTAGCTTGTTGATTTGTTCGAATAAGAGAGGAAAAGAAGATTCAAGTTCGGCAAGCTTAGGTAATGTGGATCTTGAGCTTAATTGATTTAATATTACATGATCTTGTTAAATTTAGCTAGTAATAGCTAATCTGACTAAAATCTAAGTAAACAAAACTTGAATCTAGTGCTAAATAATGAAATCATAAGTTACTGAACTTAAAAAAAAATAGGCTTTGCATAATTAATGTTTAATTGGTGAAATCTAAATTAATTAAGCTAAGTAAGCTAAAATTTATGCTTAAATTTAGAAGCTTACTTGTTCAATTAATGAGCTTAAATGATTCAAAGCATGTTTTCATTATTAAACATGTCAATTAAATTGAATCCAAGCTTATGTTCATTCGTTTGATTGCTAACTGATAAGAATTTGATGAGAATAGATGTTTAAATGAGTGTGTAGATCTAGCATGTTGAATTTATGTTTAGATTAGGTCTTGTGAATGATTAGTTGTTAGAATCATAGATTGGTATTCTATTCGTTTGATAAAATATGTGTTAAGGCGTTAAAGTTGTGTAAAATCATTGTTTTTTTAAAGAGATCCCCTAATAGCAAGCTTTGGCTCACTTAATCAATAGGTGAGTCAAGGCTTGATTTTGTTTAATAAGCTCTTTAATGAGTAACTTGAGGATATTAAATAAAATAGGTTGGTTTAAAGCTACTTTAGGAGCAAATAAAAAAGTTTTTAAGTGTTTTTCAAATGCTTGGTTGAGTCTAAACTTGGTGAGCCTTAATATGAGTCATTAGGTAATGTTTTGGTAAGTCAAATATGTTGTTTAGAATCACTTGCTTGCTGGTTATAGCACACAAGTGAGTGGCATTGGTGTGCCTCTCACTTGTTCAGAATAAGCAGTAATGAATAATAGCGATGAAAGTGTAGACATTCGCATGACTCCAAAATATATTGCCATTGTTGAAAAACATAGTTCTAGGCCTTAGCACTAAGAAGTCTTTGTTGATTCCTCACATATGACATTTGTAGAGTCTATTTGGTCTCATTGCTAGACATTCAAACATTTGGAAATGTGTTTTAAAAATATGGAAAAAGGCTTCATGATCACCAGTCATGTTAGAGCTACTGTTGTAGTCTAGCACTATAAACTCATAAAAAATATATATTTTGATTAGGTTATAGACTTATAAAATTTGTTAGTATTTTTCCTATAATCCCCATTGATTGGGCTGCATAATAGACTGTTGAAATTTTTGATTTTATAATCGTACGAGTATAGAAATATTTCAGAACCTAAGTTATTTTAATGGCTCTGTTACAATGCTTAATCAGTGTTTCAAACTATTTTTGTTAAAGATAACCATTTTGGTGTATTCTTCTCATATTTTTTGATTAAAGTAGAATGAATAAGCTTTCCAAGCATATATGGCTTGTCTAGTGAGTATTCCAGATGTACTAGGAAGAAACTTTGGAAAGTAGGTTGGTTGGACATGCTTTGTAATGCAGAGTGTCCAATTAAAAAATTTACGTGACAGCCAAAAAGATCTTCTAGTATTTTTTGAATTTTTTTTGGTTGAATTGTAGTGAGTCAATATTCATTAGAATTTTGTTTGATGATTTTATGAGATAGGAATAATTCTAAATAAGTTTTGAGAGCTTAAAAGGTCAAATTTGTCCCTATTTTAGTTTTCTCCAAATTTGGCGTCCATTATTCTGAGGTAATCATCTGTCTTAGAATTGATTTTGGAAGTTATATTTGGTGTGTCTGTCGATTAATGCATCCTATCAAAAAAATTCCTTAGTACCCCATATTAAAGCTTTTAAGTTGAATTAAATAAAAGTGACTTTTAATTTTGTTTTCAAAGTTATAATTTTTCAATTTAGTCCAAGTGTACTATTTTTATGATTACTTTTAAATGGAGTCAAAATTGATAAAATGTATTGAACATGGAGTTAGTTAGTGAGTAATTTAAAGTCAAATGTTTTTATAAATTTTTTTAAACGATTTTTGCTCCAAACCAATTCTAAATTCAAGCTAGTTTCTATAAGAGTTAGGATACATTCCTTTTGCTGATATTTGTTTGGTTTTATTGAATACAAGGGGGATTATGATTGAATGAATATGATTGAAATCGAGGAAAAACAAATTCAGATACATGTGATTTGTCAGTACCAAGTATCAGGCATCATAAAAATTGTAAAATTGTTCTTTTAGAGTTTTGTAACTCTTTGGTGAATGGTTTTAATAGGTGATGATCACAGCTAGCCAAAAAAGATTGGTGGTGACTCTTTAACCTAGTTACTCTTTTATTTTGGTATGAGAGATTTAGATGAGTGATTTGTGTAACCACTTAGGGTCCTACGATGATTCAAAGTGCTGTCTACTTTGCTATATAGAGGTTCGTATCTTGATATATTATGACAGCTTATTGGTGACTCCATTAGGGACATTTTGATAGTCTGGCCTCAAACTTACCCCACATTATCCAAGTTTTGATTTCTTTTCGGTTTTATTCTATGTTTAACTATAATTCCTTTGATATTTATTTTTGTGATTATTTAATTGATGGTGTTACTATATATGCACTAACCTTGTTGCAACAATTAAATAAAAATCTGATGCTACATTTACTTATAAAAATAAGCAAAATGATTTACATATATATATATATCTTGGATGATAAAGTGAGATCTAGGTTTAGAGCTTTTCCTGACACACACTGAACTAGCATATGCATTAGACTCTTTTCCAAATGCCATGTTGGGGGAGATATAGGACCTATTTTAAGATATATGGGGTTATCAACCAAGTACATGATTAACAATTTGTATGGTCAGCCAAAAGTCCTTGTGGTGTATGGCTCTCGTTTTCATGATTCATCCTATAAACATTGTACACACCCTATGTTGTTCAGGCCAATATCCAAGGCATAAGAGGCCATTATCTTGGGTATCATCGAAGTCCTTCGGATGTGCACAAATTAGTTTCCCATTATTCTCAGCTAAGGTGAGGTGTTTGGAGAGTCAAAGCTAAGGATATTCACATTTATGCATGAATTCTCATACTTAAGTGTAAGGAATCGATACCAAGTTGTTTCAAAGCTAAATTATGATATTGGGTCCATTTGTATTGATACAGGGGAATATGTACCCATACACAAGATGTGGTAACAATACATGAGCTTATGGTATCGATACCAGGTTGTTTTGAAGCTAAAATTATGACTTTGGATGCATTTGTATCAACACAAACCATGGGGTATCGATAATAGAAAAAATATCATGCTTGGTATTGATACATTATTCTTTGTGTCAATACCAAGAGACAAAAAATACCTCTAGTATTGATACAGGGCCTTTTGGTATTAATATAAAAGCCAAAGATGCCTTTGGCATAGAAACCAAGAGACTTGGTATTAATACCATAAGGCAAAAATGCCCAGTTTGTGCTGTTTTCACTATTTTGTGCCATCAATCTAAAATTTGATTTAGACAATTTTTTATATAAAAAATCATCAAAATTTATACCAGGCTTTAATTTGAACTTATAATTGGTTTTTAACAAATTTTGAAACCTAAATTGGTTTAAAAATAGGATAGTTTCATAAATTAAATGGATTATTGAAAGGCATGCTTAGCTTTTCCTTAATGGCAGACTATTCCAACCCCTTCTGCTCAACCATCCTGCTACTAGCCGTCAATAGGATTCCAGCTAGCTATGAACAGTAGGGCTACCATGTAGTACCTTGAGAAAACCCTATAATGCCTTTATCTGTAGCTAAAAAGAGGACTACACACACTATTATATTAAAACTAAAAAAAACACCCACCTAATTCCCGTAGCTCCTTCTATCCACCACTAAAAACCCTTACCAAACCCTCAATTCCATTTATCCTTCCTTTCAAAACTCCCTTCCATGAACACCATTACTAGAAAGCTCTTTCTTTTCATCATTTTCTTGCTAATCAAGATCAATAAGAGGGAAGAAAGTGAGTCTAAATTTGTTGCTAAAAAAAAAGGCTAAAGCTTAAAACTTTTGGTATATTTTCTCCCTTGCACCATTTAGTTTCTCATTTTCAGCATTTGCATCACCTTAGTAACCCTTTTCATGTTATCTTGACCATTTTAAGATTCTCATGCTTTATTTTGGCCTTGGTTGTTGTAGTCTTAGGATTTTGATGATTTTTTGGATATCTTGATGTTGTTTAGGTGGCCAAACATGTCATCTATTAATTTGTCATCAAAATAGCTCCTTAGTCATGCTTTTCTTGTCATGTTTCATCCACCTTCACATGTTTAACTCACACTTGAATTTTCATCATAACAAGTCTTGAGCATATTTGTGCATTTTCTTCTTTTTTGTAGGTTTCATGGAATAAAATGTTACTTTGAATATCGGACCATGCTTTTCCTTTTTTAAACATGATCATATCATTATTCATAGCATGATTCTTGATTCATTCATAGCATGATTCTTGATTCATTCATGTAGCGAATATGCCCATGCATCATTCTTACTTTTTTCTTCGAATTTTGCCATTTGTTTCTTGCCAAAATGTCATCTTTTATGCTATCTATGTTCATCTCCATGTATGTCATATTTTGTAGTTAACATGTTCATCAATATGCTTGCTTGCTGGCTATAAAAATTCGATGTCCAAAAATTCCAAGTTAAGTCTATGCTACCTCCAATAGATAGTGATTAGCATGGATTTAATGTTTTCACTAAATTAGTCCTCCAATCTTAAGGATAAATCAAGTTTTCTAGGTCTAGATTCATTGTTTAATAAGCCCAAAAATGTTATTTTTTAGAAGAAAGATAACCTTTTATTTTGTTGAAAATGTTAAGCCTTGATTTTGAGTTTAACATCCTTTTTTGTGGCATGGTCAATGGGTTGTTTCATCATCCCAAACTACTCTTGGATTATGGAATAAACTCTCGATGACCATGTCACCCTTTTCTTTATGTCACAAACATTCAAATTTCCATGGCTCAAGTTTAACCTTAAAAAACCTGAAAAATCAAATAACACATTACTTTTACCCTGGCAGAATTATAGTCATAAATTAAAAACTATTTTCAAACCCTAAATAATTTTTCTAAAATATTTTGATATTTTCCCTTGAAAGGCATCTAATTACCTTTCCAACAAAGTTTCGTTTGCCCTGAAATCATTCTAAATAAGAATGTTATATTTTTTGAACTAATGCTATTTGGAACCCCTAAAATTATCGATTTACATTCTGTTTGAGTCATTCTGTTTGAGTCATTTTGGCCCATTAGATAATTTTTCCAAAATTCTAAAATATTTTTCCTAAAAACTAAATGAAATTCCTTTTCTGGAAGATGTTGTTTATGATTTAACAATTCTGAATGAGTCCAGAGTGATTTTTCAAAGTCCGTCACACCATTTCCCTTACACGTGATGTCAATGTTAAAATAACTTCAACTTTAAAAATTACATCAGAAAGCAATTTTTTAGGATTTATCAAATATTTTTATATTAATCCTTATCATGTTATATTTCCAACAGTATGTCTTTTACCCCTCAAGGCCTTTGGATGAGCCAAGGATAAATTCTGGAAAGAGAATAGTGCGATGCTTTCCCCTATTTTGGACACTTATTAATGTTCAATGACATTTCCAAAATCTCTTTCCAAGGTAGTCAGATGCCTTTAAGCAAGTTTGACCAACCTCATGGAGTCTAGGGATATGTATCAACCTTTTGTTAACCTTGGATAAAGGAAAAAAATGTTTTCATTAAAAACACTATTTTTTAAAATTCAAAAAACCCTGCTTTTTGAGAGGATACTATAACCCCATATTTTTTAAAATTTTTATCTTTGAAGGCACTCCGACCTCTATTTTTTGAGGGAATACTACAATCTAGCCTTTCAAACTTCGTTCAAAATCTTAGAAATCTCTAGACCTTTTAATCTAAACGTTTTCTTACACCTTAAGTGACCAATGAGTCCAAATGCATCTTAAGATTGTCACTTCGATTATTCCTTCTTAATCGAAGCTAATTACGAGATTGCATTCTGATCATCCTTTCCCTCTTTTTTTTTCCTTGCCTTGTAGTTTATTTTTATACGATATTTATTATTTCATTTTTTGTCATATTAACATGTTTTCTTTTATGGTGTCCATTTTACATTCATGTTTTTCAAAATATTTTCAAAAAAAATTACAAGGCAAGGTTTCATGTTGGTATCTCTCCAACGCCTAACAAAGAATATTCGATTTCCAAGATTGAATCCAGAGATCATTTTAGTCTAAAATCTTCATGTTTCCAACCTTCATGTGGTGTATATGAGATTCAAACTCTCTTTGAAACCCAAGTTTATGGTTTTATACAAAGCTCATGCATTATATAGGGATTATATGAAAATAATGACAAGTCAAAATTGAAAGAATCAAAACCAAGTAAGACATAGCTAGATGGTTTCGATTTAGGTCATCATGGGGTGCTAATCCTTACCGTGTGTAACCAACTCTTAAACCTAACCAATGAATCTCCAGACCATGGAGACCCTAAACTTGATGTTTTGAGTTTCGTAACTAAGAATATCATTTTCAACAGGCATTCGATAATGCCTAGCCTCAAATAATCACTGGCGACTTTAAGTTTTTGGCTACTTTGTGGCAGTCATTCAAAACTAGTTGAGCAAGCGATTCGTTTAATGGTCATCGCCTTGATATCACCATATCACGCCTAGTCCAAATCTCAATCACGGGATAACTCAAAGGTCAATTCCTATTTTAAGTCATGCGCGTCACCATCAGGGGAGGCATAATGCTGGGTAAGGGCACGTTACAACAAACATGAGTGTTGTACTTACCAGAATCATACCTGTTCCACCAAGCCTGGGATGGCCCTAGGATTAAGGTGTCCTGGCTATCTTTATTGGGTAGGAGGAATAGTTTATTCATGAGTTAGAGGTCATTTTAAACTTGCATATAATAAGCTATAAGAGCAAAATTTAGTTAACCATACTTGGCTGTCTAAAAGAACCCGTAGTTTATATGCAATCAGAAACGCTTCAAACCTTGTCTTGCTTTATTTTTTTCGAGTCTAAATCTTAAGTAGTGTCGAATGAACTTCATCACTATAGATATTTATTGTCCCCTCGATAATTTATATTTACATGTGATTATAACTTATAGTTTAGCTAGTGGGTTGATGGCTACAACTTGTTTAGAAAAAAAATTAAGCAAAGGTGAATGAAGACCTCAAAGTTTTTGCATCATGAATGTTATAGTGTAAAGAATGTTTGAACATACCATTATGTTGTCGAACTGATGGCTAATGATGACACTATAAGTATCATAATAGCTCGTTTTTGAAAAAAATGTCCTAAAAAGAATTAGTGCCCTTAATGAGTACCGTGTATTGATAGGACTAGCCTTTTAAAGTCTAGTTATAGGGCACATACCTTAATATCAATATAGAAGTGTCTCTTCAATTCTAGGAGGCTGCAAAGCCCAAAAGCAAAATTTTTGGTACCACTCGAAAATTAAAGATGTTCTATGGTATCATGTCCTTTTCCTTTATGTGATTAACCCATGATGTTCTTTTGCCTTGTTTGTTCTGTATGCATCATTGTTAGTGCATTGGGAAGATAATAATGCTTATGCATCATACTATACAAAAAGAGATTAGTTGCTTACCTTTAAGTTACAATAATATCTTAAAGTTTTTTATGGTAATTTTCACTCGATAATGAATTTCATATGTTGTATTAGTGTTATAATTTGCACTCACTTGCATGCATGTAAACAGTCCTTCATAACATGTATTCCATGAACCCAAAAGCATAAATTATAAGTCTAATTGAATAAGACGATCTTTTTAAAGAGTTTTCCTGAAGTCAACAGGCATTGTTAAGCGTAGATAGTAATCCATCCATAAGGTTCAGTAAACTTAAGGAAGTGCAAGAGAATATGATGAAAGGTCAAGAAAAACATAGGCAATAGTTAGCCAAGATAATGGAGTTGATGACCATTTCTGCTAGAGAAATAGAAAAAGTTGGTAATGGGGTAAATTGGGTGAACCAGTCGATGTACCATAAGCAAATTATGTTGAGCCTTAGGCCAGGATGCCACAAGCCCTGTCATCCACCAGATTTACTCCTATAGTATATGTAAACCTCGTAATTATGATGCAATATGTTTGGGAAAAAGATGCCAAATGAGGGGCTTATTCCGATTAGTTCATTGGTGGCTGATCTTGATGATTCAGCTAAATTGGAAAATGCATCCGAACAGGCTACACAAGAACAATTTATAATTGCAAGTGATAAGGAAAAAGTTTAAGTTTATCAAGGGTATCAACAAATTTAGGTTTGTGAATGCTAAAAAACTGGGTCTAGTGTTTGGTTTGGTTATCCCTCCTAAATTCAAAGTTTCAAAGTTCAAGAAGTACAATGAAACTACTTGTCGGGTTGCAAACATAAGGATGTCTTGTCGTAAAAAGGCAGGTTATATAGAGAATAATAAATTGTTGATCCATTATTTTCACAATAGTTTACCAGTGCTATTGTTCAATGGTACATCATTTTACACTACTAGAAATTGCTTAAATAGTGACAAAAAATCATCACAAAATGCTATAATTCTATCATAATTTATATTTAGTGACAATTTTTTGTTACAGATACCACCCTTACAATAATTTTTATCATAATTTTGACAATTCTGTCACAAACTTTGTGATAGCATTTCTGTCACAATTTTTTATTGACTCAGGTAGCTACCCATCTCCTTATTACATCACAAACGGTTAAAGACTATATCTGTATTCGTTACTAAAATTCTTTTACAAATTAAATTCCATCACAAATTTCTTTTCACAATTTTAGTCCCATATCACAAATAGTTTGTCACAAATTTTTGACTAGTAAATTCACTCACCATTTCCATCACTAAATTCTTTCTGAATTTGTCACAATATCTAAAATTCATCACTATTTTTGTCACAAAATCTTATCTCCATATAAATTTTGTGACTAATTTTGTTACTATAAATTATCACATTCCCAACACAAATTTACAATGTTTCACTATTTCTATCACAAATTATAAACATATGTCCTTATCTTTGCCACAAATCCTATTACAAATTTATCATTCTACCATAAAGAAAATAGCTACAACTAAGTGGTCGCGACCCATGCTGCCAATTGTTTTGGCATCATAATTCTTAACCACTTCAGCAACATATTGCTCCTATAACAATATAAATAAAAAAAAACTTCGTGTTTAGTCATTTTGCCTAACATGAAACAAGAAAAAATTGCTTAATATGTGAAGTTCACTTACGCTAACATAATTGGACTTTGCATCCATAATAGAACACTATTATCAAATATTTAGGTTTGGAATACACACTTCAATACTAATGAATTTTAAGTAATGCCTACATTTTTGCAAGTAACATTAAAATAAGTCAAACCTAATTACCTAAGATAAACAAATATTTGAACACAAGAATGTGATGGGCCTACTGAATCTGTTATTGAAAGGAAGCATGAGTAGTGATAGAGTGTCCCTATTTCTAGCAAGTTTTATTCTTAACTTACTAATTTGTTGAATAAAAACAACATAACCAAAATTAAAGGAAAAAAGGAGAAACAATAAGATAAGTAATGTAGAAAATTAAAAAAAGAGTAAAAAAAGACCTTGGTCCATTTAACTATATGGAAAAATTTCATGCCACCACTGGTTTCATACCCCCAAAATTTGGAGCTTAATTCCTCAATTATTTAATCATAAACAAAACTACTATCGATAATAGCAAAATACGTCTTGGAAAAATTTTATAAAAACAAAAAAATGAAAATAATAAAAAAAATTTCTAAAACCACACATTTGATAAGAATTGAGAATCTTGTAACAACCTAGATAAATAAATGCCACTTAAAAGAGAAAAAGAAAGAGTGTTTTCCCTCAGCTTTTGTAAATCCAAAGAAGATTAGTTTTTATTTCTGTTTTAAGGGTAAACAATAAATTTATGAAATTTACTAGCTCCAAAATATTAACTCAAAAATTAATTAGGAATAGTAGTTCTTACTTGCAGCTGACCATAAATAAGCTCTAGCTTTGATTCCAAAGAAACTTAAAAATTAATGAGTGCTTAACAAGGAAACAATCCAAACTATAATTTTCAAATCAAGAACACATGATAGTAATGAAACCTTGTTTATGAAATGCTTTAAGCCCTACACTTAATCCTAATAGTTAACTTCTAATCCATAAAAGTGAACCCTAAGTATTAGGAGTAGTGCTTTGAAACATACACCTTAAGCATTAAATCTTAAAACTTTAAACTTATTGTAAGCACTAAACTCTAAGCTAAAACCTTTGAACTTTGAGTCATAAAACTCAAATCTTAAAATTAATACCTAAAATCGTAACCTATTAAAATAAGACCTAAGTTGTGATTTCAAGAACCCAAACTTTAAGATATAAACCTTAATCTTAAACTTTAAACCTCTAAACTATAAGACATAAATCATAGTCTCCAATCTATATTTTAAAAAAAATAAAGTAGAAAAAAATAGGTTTGTTGCAACGACACCACCACACATAAACATTGTATTAATTAGCTAAGAATAACTATGAAACTAAACTAAAAAGATTACCATGACAACAATATCAATTTTGCTTCAAGAGAATCCCTCAATTTTTGAACTTGAGTATGTCCTTAAAAGAAAATAGTTAGGAGTTATTAAACATGCATTTGACTCATATAGAAAAAAGTAAAAGAAAGGGAAAGAAGGAAAAATAAAGATTTTTCATTGTTAAATTAATTAGGAGAAGTAAAAGAAAGGATATTCAATGAAATGGGAATAGCAAGTGTTGCAGTGGGTTCCTCCATTGTATATAGCTAATTATCAGAAGCCCAATATGTTAATAAAAAGACATTTTCTTTCTCTAATTGAGTAAAGGTTCGTAGTATATATATTATTTTACTAGTAAATAACACCAATCTACTTAATCCCTTCGAAGGCATTAAGCAACAACTCAAACAAATTAAACTTGCAAAAGAACAACTCCATTCAATGGGTAACTCAAACGTGACTATTCATAATCTAAAAGGATGAACTTCAAAGAATCTTACCTATCTAAAAAATTTGAATCCAAATAATTAAAATAAGGAGAAAAAGTCAATCACTCAAATCAAATAATTATATATTGAAATTTATAAATCTTCTTATTTGGTTGTGAAAAAATAAAAATTCCAAATTCCATAGATTCTTAATAAATTTTCTTTTTATTTCAATAGCAATGATCCACACATAATTTTTTAAAAATATATAAAAATCCCACTAATACATAATTTCTACAAATATAAATGTGGTAAAGTAAACTACAAAATTTTCCCATAAATGTATTATGTAACTATGCTCATAGAAAAAGGCAAAGAAGGAAAGAAGAAAAAACTAAGTTCTCTATCTATTGTAACACATTATTGAATCTCGGAAGCAAAAGTTTGAAAACTCAAAGTGCCACAATCAAGATAATCATCTTCAAGACCCAAACAATAACTTTTTATTTCACAAACCCAAAAATCCCCCTTTGATATCTTTCCTCTACTACAAACTCTTCACACACTCTCGATTTCCTTCTCGCCTTGACGAATTTGAATCCCTAACTAAAAACTTAAAATGGCAAAAGAGTAGCCATCAATAATCAAAACATATGCCTTATTTTCTAAAACAAAAATTCTAGCTCCAACAATTCAACAAGTAGCTTAAAGCGTCAAAAATGGAAAATAAAATGGAAAGGTATCCAGTAATTGCCACTGAAAAGAAAAGAAAAGGAAAATCCCTAACCTTTGAATCTTCCAACAAGTAGCATAAACCCATTTTTATATGATTTTGTTGTAAGCTTAACTTTGATTTCTAAAAAAAATTGAAAATGGGCAAGGTGGCATGGAAAAATGTAAGTGGAGAAAGAAATGAGGAAGAAGTTAGGGTTTCGAATGATGGCAGGGCATTAAAAATATCTAGATTAACTAAATAGACTAGTTTTTTATATACTTTTAAATTATCATTTTAAATATATGTTATTATTAATAGAATCTTGTTTAAATTATAAATAAAAGGTGAACCATGGCTACTCAATCACTCATAGGAACCATTTAGGGTCGGGTTATCCACTTGAATCGATCCAGTCCAAATTACTATTTAATAATAAAAATATTTTTATTTAAATTTAATTGTGAAAAAATATAAATATTAATATAAAAATTTAATCATGTTATCGATTATATTATATATACATGACCAATAAATTATCATCATTTATAAATTTCACACCAATTTAATTGTATTCGTGGCAGATAAATAAGATTCATTAGTATAATTAATTTGTTAGTGAACTTTTAATTTTTAATAATTATATATAGCATTACTTTAATTATTTTTTTGATGAATGAATCATTTTGCAAATTTTAAATGATCTGCTTAGATTTGACAAATAATTAATTAAATAAAATACTCTTATCAAACAAAAAATTTAATTTTTAATAATTATATATATTATAAATTTTGAATTTGGTTAATGTGTTTTCAACTCTGTAATAGCATTTTCTGTCACTAATCACAGATAGCCTATCACTAAATTAATAACGAAAATTCCATCATTAAATTTGCACGATGATATTTTTTGATTTATAAAAGATTATTTTGTTAAAAAGAATAAGTTAATTGATCTGTCACATATCCATCACAAAACTCTGCCACTATATTTAATTTCGATCCTTGCAACGTAAAATTTCATCATGAATTTTCTTTCACTAAGGTAGTGATAGATTTTCTGTTATAGAAGTTGTTTATTTATAAAAATTAATTATTTTTAATAAAATAAAAAATAAATTAAATCTGTTACAATTTCATCCCTAATTGCCGTCACTATTTATGATTTCAAATATTGTAATAAAAGTTTCTATAACAAAATGTTGGCAAGAAATTAATTTTAACTACAGCAAAAGTTCTATGACAAATTTTGTAATGGAATATTAACGCCATCACTTTTCTGTCACAAGTCTGTAATAAATTTCCATCACAAGGAATGATTCTCATTTAAAGAAAATTTCTGCACAACTCTAATTCTATTTCATCACTGTTAAGTGATATTAGTGATTGAAAACTTTGACAAAAAAATTTTCCATCACTGTTAAGCTATTTTCTGGTAGTGTTAGACAAAGGCAAATTTAACTAAGGTTGAACTTAGCTTGGGCTTTTCTAGATCATTATAAGCATGTAACGAATTAGGCTTCGGATAGGTTGTCATTGCAAAATATGGAAAAGAAGCCCACCAAAACATTTTGACAATATGCACAGAGGTGGAGGGATAAAGCTATTCAAGTGTATCCATCATGACCGAGAAAGAGAAGGCGATATGCTTTTTGCAAACATTACTTAGTCTTATCTATGATAAACTTATAGGGAATACTTCTAGGAGTTTTATTGATATTGCCATATACTGAGAAATAATTGAAAAGTTAACTAAAAGTGGAAAGCTTCAAGGAGGTAAGACACTTAGTGCCAAAAGACAATCAGGTATCCAAAACAAAAGAGAAAGATGTCCAAGCCATAATAGGAAGCATTGCCCTGTATCTTCCGAAGTCAATACCTCTCGAGTTCTACATCAGTACTTGATGGCTTCTCAGTACAATTACTTGAGAAACATTCTCTAGCTCATGGATTTACTTGGGGTCCTCTAATTAATATGCTAAGTCAAAGGTAGCTGAAAAGTGTTAGGGAAAAGAATTAGTTTCAATCGCTCACCATTTCTTATTCTAAGTTAATGCCTTTTACTTGTTGAAAACCAACTCCTCAGTAGAGTTTTAATAGAGCCCATTCAATCACCATACTCAAGTTGGTATGATGAGAATGTATATTGTGGTTTTCATTATGGGATTTGGGGTCATGCTATAGAGAATTGAATATACCTGAAAAAGAAGGTTCGAGCATTGATCAATGCTGGATAGTTGGATTTGGATGCCATAATGGAAAATGATGCTTAAAGGTTTAGGACTAGTTAGTTTTGCATTTAGGGGAAAAGGAAAGAAATATGATAGTTAAAATGTTTTGTAATAAGAACTTTTGTTTCTAGCTTGGCATATTTTCTTTAAAGCATCATGATAATGTTTAATAGAAATAAATTAGGGCGGACCTAATCCGAAGATTTTAGTGTGAAAAATGACATGTTCTTTTAAAAAAAGAATTTTTAAGAAAGCATAATAATAGAAAGTCTCTAGAATATTAATGTTTATTTGTAGGAATGAACCTATTTCCCTACATTTTTTTTTCTAGATTTTTTTCATGACCATTATGATTGCTTAAAAAACCCATAACTTCAAGGAATTGATTTTGAATTTCACTAGCTATGATTGTTTTAAAACAACTAATAAGGTGAATGCCTTAACCTAGGTTAGGGTGATAAAACATATTTTATGATTCACAGATTCCCTTAGGAATTAAGTGGATTAGATATTCTGGTAAAGGTCTGAAAACTATTGTAACTTGGTCTAAGATTGTGCTAAAATTTAGCTTTCTTTCTAGCCTTTAAAATGTGAACCTCTTGATCATTGTTTATGAAAACCGATTTGCATCCTGGGGTATTATGGGTCAATAACACAACTTTTTGTTGCTAGAAAACCTTTTGAGCCTATTTCTTTCATACCATATTAAATAGCCTAACATTAAGGATTGACCCTAACATTAAGGATTTGCCCTTTTGAGCTATATTCTTGTTGAATTACCCAGAGTCAAAATTTTCCTACCAATTGAACATAGGATGTCTTGGGTGGACTTTGATCTCGGTATCCCATAATCTTATTAGTGATTAACCGAAAAGGGACATGCCTATTGATGCAACATGGCTTAGATAGAAATCCTGACTAGTCTAACTTAAAAGGCGAGTGCACCCCTCGTTCCTCTACATATGTCATTATTTTTTATTTCTAGGGTCATATTATTGTTCTTTTTTTTTGGGGACTGAGTTATCGAGATAAATCACTCACTTAACTTAACCCTAAATAGTCATTAACAAAATATTTATTTTGGAGTCATCACCAATCTATTTTGGCTAGGTGAGATTAATCACCTATTGGAGTTCATATTTTTGGGATTACAAAACCTATAAAAACAAACTCCGAGATTTGCAAAAATACCAGAGATCGCATGAAACATCTGAGAGTCAGTTACAATCACAAGTAAAGATCAATCCCTCCCATGACATTCGATAATCAGTAATTTATTAATTATGTGTTAACATAAAATTTGGATTTTTTATTCGATTTACATATCCAATATTTAATTATAATTCCCATATTTCAAAATTTTTAAATTCTTAAATTTACTATTCAGTTAGAGAAAATTAGGTTTTTAATATTTTTTAAAAACTAAAAAATCTTTTGCATTCTACTAGAGAATCAAAAGAACATGAAAGTTTTCATCATCCTCCTTTGTACCCCACTGGAAAACCAGAGGAATACAAAAGGTTTTAAAATCAAAATATCTTTTACACCCCATTAGAGAGCCGAAGGAATACGAAAGGTTTATATTTTTATAGAACTTGAAAATTCTCGATTTTCATTTTATAAAGGATATTCATTATTAAAATAATCTTTATAACCCCTCTCATATTCTGGGAGAAATTTCATGTAGTATAACTCGAAAACCTAATCTTAAAGTTTAGAAATTTTTTATTTTATTAAAAATATTTATATTTTCCTAAAGCTCTGCTCCAACTATATGTATGAAACTAAACTCAAAAGACTCAAACATGGTCGATAAAACCAAAATGTCCCTTAGAGTATCTTCAACATGAAAGTATCCTAGTAACTCTAAAGGACTTAGTTTTAATACAAAATTACCAAAATACCTTTAAGGTATACCTTTGACATGAAAGTATCCTAGTATCCCTAAGGACTCGAAAATGGTCATAGAAGATGAACCTATCCCTAATGCACACCTTCACCACAAAAGAATTTTGGTGATTACATAGAATGCAGTTCTAAGGTAAATAACCAAAATGCCCCTAAGGATTATCTTCGTCATGAAAGCATCACAGTAACTTTAAAAGACCTAAAAATGATGAAAATGATAATTTTACCCTAAATGGATAATTAAAATATTAAAGGCAACCTAAAAAGCAAAAATTGCAACTAAGCCTGTAAATTTTGCAAAATTACACTTTAAACCCAAAATAACTAAAAATACGAGAAATATCCCTAAAATGACCAATATACACTAAATGGGTAATTTGGTGTAGGAAAGACCATTTTAACCTTAAAATGCAAGGTTTTCTTAAAGGACTTTAAACATTGCTAACTTTGCAAGTTGGTCCCTACATGAAATAAACTCATAAATAAACATAAAACACATCACAAAAAATCATAGAAATCATGCTTAAAGTCACAAAAAAATTTAGGCAACTAGCTATGGCCTTGAAGTTATTTTTAAAATTTTGTAAATTAGTCTTTAAACTTTTTAAAATTATAAAAAAACCCCAAAAGACTAAAAAATGTATTTCAACATGATAAAAATGCATAAAATACATCCTTAGTTGTATATGAAGGTTTTGGCCAAGCATAAAAGGCCTTAAATTATTTTTTTATTTTTACAATTTAGTCCCTATATTTCCTATAATTTGAAAATAACACCAAAGAATAAAAAATTCACCAAATCAAACTACACACAATCGGTGAAGCTTGGAGCTACCTATCTAAAGCTTTACAATTTTTGAAAAAATTATCTTTTAGTCCCTACAACTTTTAAAAATCATAAAATAATATAAATCATCGTAAATAACAAATAAAATTAAAGCAAGGTCACCATGAATTTTGGCTAACACCAAAAACAATAAAAAAACATTTTTCCTCAAACAAAACGCCATGTATATTAACATAAATATGCATCCCAAACTTAGATACAAAAATAAAATCATAAAAGGACAAATATATATATATATATATGACAAATTCAACACCTTGTCAAAAACAACAATTTTATGAAGAAAATCAAGCTAATATTAAGAAAAATTAAACATAACAACTAAAATAAAGAAAATGGTTCATAGCCATCATACTTTGCCTTTCAACGTGGAGCCAAATCTATGAGCTTAAGCATGATTTTGGCTCACTTAAAGGAAGAAAAATGAATTAAATAAAAACTTAAAAATTTCTCAAAATTTTCTACCTTTAAAGTGTAGAAAATGGTAGAAATTTAATTTTTTTTCTTAATTATTTTTGGTTGTTTTTTTCTTGGAAGATCATTAGCCATTACTTGAACCATTCTTCCCCTGTTTATAGGAGGAAATAATTAGCTACGGTGGGTTGAGATCCCTCTTGGATGAAATTTCCATTGATTTTTTTCTTTTTTGTTTCAATTTTATTACATAGTATATAATTAGTGCTTAATTAATAGTCTCGTCTCTTTATATTAAATACCAAGTGTTAGTCAACAATCTAAAACAGTGAGTCATGTGGGCTAATCCTGGGCTTCATGATAACTTTTTTAATACAAATCTTTAATGATAAAATTCAATCCTGATTAAATTAATTCTTCTATAATTAAACTATCAAAATATGAAATTAAAATAAATATACACAAAATTTTGAAAATATAGGAAAAGATATAATTTTAATTGCAAATTTTATGAAAAAATGAAGTGGGAGGACTAAATTGTAAAAAATTGGATGTTATAAACTTAAGAAGTAAAATTTCACATGATAAATTCAATTACGTAATCACCTGAAAAGCCCAATCAAATGTTCATATGAAAATTTTAGCCCAAAAGAATTAAAATGTTTTTTTGAGGGAGAAAAAATTAATTAAAAATTTTAAATTCGTAAAAATTTACAAACAAATATCCTTTTTAGATGAAAATTATATTTAATAAAATGAATCAAAATTTTTAAAAACTATCTCCAAAATATTTTATATGTAAAAATATTTAAAACCTTAAACTCTGAAAAATTCCACAAAAACTTTTATAGATAAAATAGAGTTTGTATTTTGGAACAAAGAAAATTCTAAAAATATGTTCAAATATTTATGAAAATGAGTTGAATTAAAACCAATTACTGAAAATATTAATTTACAAAATAATAAAGATGAAAATCTAAAACTAAAACAAATTTTACCAAAAAATTTTGTGCACAAAATACTCGCGGTTTGTGAAAATTTTAGAATTAAGTAATTTTAACCATTTGACTTATCATGGTTTTTCTAAAATATTTTTGATTTTTTAAAGTGTGTATCGGCATAAATACCATATGGATATCGATAAAAATATATAACTATCGATTCCCAAAATTTCACAAAAAGGTCTTGAAAAATTTTTTAAAATGAAAAATTTGACCATAGTATCATATGCAAAATTGAATTTCAAAATTTGACAAGGAAATATTTAAAACCAAATTTTCTCTTGAATATTTGTCCTTTTTATTTAAGATTTATGCTTAATGACCCTTAAAACTACATTTTTCCATCATGTGCGAACGCAACCATTTAGCTATGACTGAATTGATCTTGAAATGCACACACTTGCTTAGAAGTGTTCACGCTCTACCAAGTCAGTCGCTAGATTCTCAATCTCAAATATTTGGGGCTACAAAAAAAAAGCCTAAACAAAATTAGATGTCTACAGCTGCCGCATTTGGCCATTGCTAAGAATCAAGAATTGTGCAAAAAACGAATAGACATGATTTCATTCGGGCAGTTAAGCTTTGGAAACAAACTAAACTAAAAATGTAAATTAAAACAAAATAATCAAGGACAAAACCTTAAATTGGAATAGTGACTAGAGTGAGCCCTAAGTTTAAAAATTGATTAGGGCAAAACCATGATAGTCAATGAAAGAGACCAGAATAAAACCTAAACCTAAAAAGGTTGACTAGAGTGAAACCATAATAGTCAATAAAGGTGACTAGGGCAGAACCTAAGTGTAAAAAGGATTGACCAAGGTGAAACCATGATAGTCAACATGAATATGGCAAGGGCAAAGCCTAACTATAAAAGGTTTACTAAAGCGAAACCATAATGGTTAATAAAGGTGTTTAGGTCAAAACCTAAGTTAAAAAAGGGTTAACTATGGCAAAACCTAAGTTAAAAAAGTTGATCCGTGCGAAACCATGATAGTCAATTAAGGTATGATAAGGCAAAACTTGAGTCCAAAAAGGGTTGACTACAATAAAACCATGATACTTAACTTGAAAACCTACATAAAAAAGGGTTGATTAGGGCAAAACTATAATGGTTAACAAAGGTGACTAGGGAGAAACATAAGTCTAATAGGTTGATTAGGGCAAAACCATGATAATCAATAGAGGTGACCAAGGTTGAACCTAAGCCTAATGAGTTAACCAGGGTGAAACCATAACAATCAACACGGTTAACCAGGGCAGAACCTAAGTCTAATGGGCTGATTAAGGCAAAATCATGATAGTCAATATGGGTGAACATGACGAAACCTATGATTAATAGGTTAACCGGGGTGAAACATGATAATCAATAGAGGTGACCAAGGTGAAACCTAAGTCTAATATGTTGACTAAGACAAAACCATGACAGTCAACAGTGGTAACCAAGGCAGAGCTTAAGTCTAATGGGTTGATTGGAACCATAACATAGGTCTAATGGGTTAACTAAGGTGAAACCATAATAGTTAATAGAGGTGACCAAGGTGATACTTAAATAAAAAAGGGTTGACTAGGGTGAAGTTTAAGTCAAAAAAGGTTAACCAGGGTAAAGCCATGATATTTAACTTGGATGATAAGGACGATACCTAAGTTGAAAAGGGTTGACCAAGGTAGAACCCAAGTCAAAAAAGGTTGACTAGGGTAACACCATGATGTCAACCTGGGTATACATAAGGTCTAGTATTTGATATATTTGAAAGGATGTGAGACTAACTTTTATTTTCGAAGAAGTTGGCATACTGAATTATGGTTACTTTTCTCAATATCATGCTCAGCTTTTTGATTTACAAATTATCAAATGCAAATGCAAATGCACGAAAATGTATATAATTCAACTTATTTTAGAGTTAAAAGTATTTTTACAAAATGTAATAGATATTTTTTTTATTTGGCCAAATAAGCCTCTGCCTCTACTTGGAGTTAAAGGCATTTTTAGAAAATATTATGGATATCTCTTTTTTTTTTTTAGCAAAGGGAGCCAATGATTAAACTTGAAGCCGAAGGCATCTTTAGAAAATGTTGTGGACAAAATAAGCCTACTCCACTATTAGAGTTGAAGGTATCTTGGACAAAATGAGTCTATTCCTATACTTGGAATTAAAGGCAACTTCGAAAAATGTTATAACATTTTCTTTTCCTTCGATGAGGGGAAACAATACCTATATTTGATCTTTCTTTTAGGAAAATTATCTATTTATTTTTTCTCATTAGGATGTTCTTTATCCAAAATATTTAAAAATATTATCATCCATCTTAATCCTTTGTAGAGTGTCTAAAAGAATTTGAAATATTAACTATGGTCCCTGTAATGTTTTGACCTCATTCTAGGGTCATGCAAAGCAATCTCTTTGACATTATTTTTGTTTTCCATTTTCTTAAACTGTTAATCATCATTTAATAAAAATTTTAGCATAACTAAAGAATAATCTGACAAAGGTATGAATAAGAATATGCATTTGTATTCCAACAGGAGAAAGAGATAAAATATTAGTTTTTCATCATTTAATAAAAATGTTAGCATAGCTAAAGAATAATCTGACAAAGGTATGGATAAGAATATGCATTTGTATTCCAACAGGAGAAAGAGATACAATATTAGTTTTTCAACAAAAGCAACAACAAAAGGTAAGGTATAGAAAGAATTCAAATATATCTGAGATAGACCAAATCTCCCATTTAGTTCTTTGAACGGGATGCTTGCTTTTGCATAGATCAATTTCTTAAAGATATGTATGGTTATATCCTACCTTTTTTCTTTAATCTGAACCTTTTGGCAGATTTAAACTTTATTTATTCTTTTTCAATTACTCAAGCTACCATTTTTAGGGTTTTAACTTAAAACTTCCCTTTTTTTTAATTTTTTTTTGTTTATTTGGATGCCTATTGTGGGTTTTCATCTGAAAGTTTTTCTTTCTCTTTTTTTTTTTAAGTAATATTACCTTTTAAGCATAATATTTCTTTACATTGCCAAAATTGATAGGGTTGGGTAAAGTGTCCTCATCGATTTCTGCCAAAATTAATGCTCCTCCAAAAAATGCTTTTTGAACCATATGAGGCCCTTCCTTACCTCATGGATTTTTTTGAGCAGCAAATATTTTTTTCAATACCAATACCTCTTTATGGAGTTACCTCAGATGAAGTTTCTTCTTGCAGGCTCTTATCATTCGTTTCTGGTATATGTGAATAGCTTTTAGCCTTTTTTTTTCAATGAAATTTAGTTGTTCATAACAATCTCAGACCTATCTAGCTTCATCCAATTTGGTATCTATCAAGACTCAGAGTCAAAGGATCTCAACTTTGATTAGCAAGATGGCCTCTGTGCCATAAACCAATGACTAAGGCATTGCCTTAGTGAAAGTTTGAATAGAAGTTTGATAAGCCACAAGGTCAAATAGGAGTTCTCATGCCAATCTTTATAGATTTCCACCATCTTTCCCACAATCTTTTTGATATTTTTATTGGCTACTTTTATAGCTTTGTTCATCATCGGACGGTATGTCATTGAATTATGATGTGAGATTTTGAGTTGGGTACACACCTCTATCATTAAGTTATTACTCAAATTAGAGGCATTATTTGTTATAATTCTTTCATGGATTTTGAATAAGTAAGTAATATTGGTCTTTAAGAATTTTATCACCATTGACCTTGTTATATTTGCATAGAAGGCTACTTCAACTTATTTGCTGAAATAGTTTATGGCCATCAAGATGAAACGATGATGGTTCAAAGCTATAGGGGTAATTGGTCTAATAACATCCATGCCCCGTATTGAAAAGGGTTATAAAGTAACTATAACATGTAATGGTGAAAGTGGCATATGGATCTTGTCAACATAGATTTGACACTTATGGCATTTTTGAGCATACTTAATACAGTCGCTTTCCATGGTCATCCAAAAGTAGCCTAACCTTAAGATTTATCTTGCCATTTTATGTCTATTGGCATGGATTTCATAAACCCTTTCATGTACCTTTTCTAAGATTTTCTGTGCTTTTAAAGCATCCATACATCTCAATAATGTCTGGTCATATCTTCTCTTATAGAGTATCTCACTATCTAGAATGAAGCTTATTATTAACCTTCTTAATGGTTTTTTTATCATTTTCAAAGGTATTATCCGGGTATACACAATCCTTGAGATATCTTTTGATGTCATAATACCATGAGTGGCTGTCTATTTCTACTTCAATGTTATGACAATATGCAGGAGATTTGTATATGCTCATCTGAATTGGAGTCACTTCTTGCCCTTCATTTACTTTGAACATTGAGGCAAGGGTTACTAAAGCATCTGCCATTTAATTTTCATCTCAAGATAAATGGATGAACTCCACTTTCTTGAATTCTTCTAGCAATTATAAAATCAACCTTTTATATTATAGTAGCCTCGAATCTTAGGCTTCCCATCTGTCACGTAGTTGATAAATTATCAAGGCTGAATACCCGTAGACTTTCAATCAAGTTTTCCTTTTTATGGCTGCATAGAGTTCCATGGTTCATCCAATTGAAATCTAATTTGGTAGTAAAAGGATAGTAGTATCCTTCAGGGGATATCAAGATTGTCCTAATTTTATGGCCTAAAGCATTTGAAGCCCCATCAAAATATATCTTCCATACTAATTCCTCAGTCTATTCATCTTTAATAGAGATATTCATCAAATTCTCACAAAGGAAATCAAAGTCTAAAGGTTTATAATCATCAAGTGCCTGATTTACTAGAAATTCGATAATGTCACTTTTTTTTATAGCTATCCGGCTTACATAGATTACATCATTTTCTGATAACAAGACCTGCCATCTAGCTATTCATCCAAAGAATTCTCTTTCTCCAAAAAGGTACTTGATCAAATCCATTTTGGTAATTAGCCTATGGTATGATATAGTATGTATTGTCAGAGCCTTTTTACGGTCTAAATTAGAGCACAACATATTTTTCCTATTTGGGAATAATTTACCTTATATTCCAAAAACTTTTTATTAATGTAATAAAAGGCTCTTTCTTTCTTCCAAGTTTCATCATGTTACTCTAACACACCTCTATTTACTTCTCGAACACCATAAGGTACGATACGAGGGGTCACCCTAGAACTGGTGGTACTAGAATGAGAAGATTTCATAAATAATGTTTTAATTTTTTGAATGCCACTTGGCAATCTTTATTCCATTTGGCTAGATCATGCTTTCGGAGGAGCTAAAAAATTAGATCACAATTATCCTTAACCTAGGAAATAAAACGAGCAATGTAATTCAATTTCTTGAAGAAACTTTTACTTTTTTTTTGCGTATGTAGAGGTGGCAATTCCTGAATGGCTTTAATCTTATCAAGATCAATCTCAATCTCTTTTTCACTTACAATAAAGCCCAATGACTTCTTTAATCTTTTGCCAAAGGTTTATTTTGTTGGATTTAATTTCCATTAATACTTTTTTAACCTTTCAAACAATCTTCATAAATCTATGACAAACCCTTCCTCTTATGGCAACTTGGTGATCATGTTATCCACATATACTTTAATTTTTTATGCATCATATCATGGAATAGAGTAACCATTGCCTTTTGATAAGTGGCCCTAGCATTTTTCAACCCAAAAGGCATCACTTTGTAATAAAACGTTTTCCACAATGTGAAAAATGTAATTTTTTCCATGTCGTTCAGTGCCATTTTAATATGGTTATATCCCGAGAATCAATCTATGAAAAAAATAAATAGTTCTTTGTGGTGTTATCAACCATGGTGTTAATATGGGGAAGAGGGAAATTATCCTTAAGGCTTGGTTAATTT
Organism: Adansonia madagascariensis; assembly: GCA_038381835.1. Classification (NCBI taxonomy): domain Eukaryota; kingdom Viridiplantae; phylum Streptophyta; class Magnoliopsida; order Malvales; family Malvaceae; genus Adansonia; species Adansonia madagascariensis. Next base: position 26,330 of record JBBYHL010437130.1, read on the forward strand.
AAATCTTAGTTTTCTACACATATTCTGACTCTCCCATCCTTTTTAGAAACTAAGATGATATTCGTAACCCACTCTAAGTATTTAGCCACCTTAAGAAATCTGACTTCAAATTGTTTTTATGTCTTATCTAATCTTTAAAAGCATTTCCAGTTTTTTTCTTCTTAGCTTTTGCTAAATCAATCTACATTATGGTTTCAGAGGTAATTTGTAAACCATGATGTTTATATCTAGGCATGGCATTTTAGGCTCAAGATGATCAAGCAAAGGATTTGCTACAACATTAGTTCATGGAGCATTATTGAATTGAAAAACACGTGCTTCAAAAAGACCATGAACCTTTTTCTTAAAAGCTAGAAAATTTTCAATTGAATGACTTGCTGCCATGTGATATTCATAGTGTGTACATTTAGGGCATACCAACTAGGAAAATTACTTTCATATGGTTTGGTAAAAATAAGGGCTACTAATCGAGCCTCAAGAAGTTTTGTAAGAGTAGAAAGAGGCTTTTAACGAGGCCTAGGTTAATTAGCTCTTTGAGCTAGTTGATAAGCATTAGGTCTGGATTGATTCTGATAAGGAGGATTTAGGATGGTGGTTTATGGAGTTAGTGTAGCAGGTGTTCTGGATGTGTTAAAAGAATATGTGTTTTGGGCCTGCTGCAATTGGTTTTGGTAATAGGGCAAGGTGCTTGATAGTACAACTAACCAACATAATTAGTAGAAGGGGTTTCTTCTTTTATTTTATTAGATCCAACCTTCATTTTGATGAAAGATTCACCAATTATAAGTTTTAATCTTTATCACTATTTCAATAATTTTCCCTGATATAACAAGGTTGGTGAACTTCTTGATTGCATTCCTTACCAATTTATCATAGTAGGGAGGGTGCAGAGTATTTACAAATAGCAAGGTTGTTTCTTTTTTGGTTAATGGGGGTTAAACTTGGGAGGCCATATCTCTCCACCTCTGTGCATATTCCTTGAAAGATTCTGTAGGCTTTTTTTCCATATTTTGCAAAGTTAGCCTATCTGGCATGTATTTAGCCATGTGTTTATATTGCTGCAAAAATGCATTTGCCAAATATGTCCAACATTGAATTTGGGTACATTCAGATCATTATACCATGGGAATGCAGATTTGGACAAGCTTTTTAGAAGCAATGGATAAAGACGATAAGGAATTTGTCATTTGTGCATATCCATCCATTTTGCGGATGAAGATATTAATGTGCACTTAAGAGGATGTGGTCCCTTGTATTTGTCAAGTTTATGCATTTTGAATTTTTGGTGGAAGGACCAAATCTGTTACTAAACTGAGATCTTTAACATCGACATTACTGTAGAGTTTAACCTTTTTTATAGCTTTTAGTCTCTTTTCTAAAAGTTGTAAGTTTTTTTAGTTTTCGATTTAGCCAAGTTTTTGCCTTTTTGTTTTCTCTTTTTTTCTTCCTCATGGTTAGGAATATCTAACTCCTCTTTTACAATTATAGCTTTTACATCTGCCCTTTGTGAAGAAGCATGAAGATTAATATAAATGGCTTGTGGCATAAGCACATTTTATATGTTCGCTGGTTGCATATTTTATGCACTTGCCTATTGTGTCTGTTGTATGTTAGCGAGTTGTCTTTCAGCTTGTGCTCCCCCAGATCCCCCAATAGAAATGTTGATAACAATTTTTAGCTGTTATTAGACTGGCTCTCTTGCCATGAGAATTTCATCAATCTTGTGATTTGTGCTTAGAGTTCTTTTTGTCTTTTAATCATGGCCTCTTGAGATTGATGCTGACTTTTTTCCAATCTTCCTAGTCTTGCTAATTGGTCTTCAACCATCTTTCTTGCCCTGTATCAAGTATAGTATAGATGGGTGGGTGGTTATACAGTAGGTCTCTCTGAGTTTGCAATATTAAAATCTTTAAAAATTTCAAATTTTCTAAAGTTAAATTTTAATTTATGAATAGGTGAAATTAATAAATGTATAGATATGTATGCATGTATGATGTATGTATGCATGGTATAACTACATGGATATATGATGCAATTGTGGAAATGCTTGCTTTAGCCAAAGATTCTAAACTTAAAAATTTCCATTAACTTCATAGCAAACTACATATTCACATTGTTGATCATGCATTGATTTTATCTAAAGAAGGTCCTAACTTGCTCGTATTTGTTTCAAGCCTTTTTTAAAAATTTTAATACTATGTATCCATGTTCCCTCACAAGGTTAAACTGTCTCTATAGGACCTCAGTCTTTTTCACCATTTTTCTAGCCTGGATAATAGCTAAGTGAATCCACTTTTTGAGAAGATTGATGTACATCTATTAGCCTATACATCCAATTTCCCTCTTTTTATGTTCATTCTTGGCCCACCATAATTTGTTATCCCAAAATCCTTTTATGTCTTGATGACTTAAACCAAAGCTTGAATATTATCTCCTCTCTGCTATAGTTCTAGTCCCATTTCCACAATAGTTATTGTAGGGGCTTCCTTTTCCTATAGCAACTGGGACACCCTTTCCCATTCTTCATAGAAGGGAGCTTTGAGTTGTTCATTTCTCTCAATAAACCCCTTCAATTGGAGATGAGTATCAATATGCTCTTTTTTTTTTTTCAAAAATAGCTTCATTGATTTCTTCTTGCAAAGCCTTAGCCTTCCATGTTTGTAACTCTTCCCAAAATTTGTTCATTTTTTGTCATTTCCTTGGAAGTCCTACTAAAGCTCCTGGATGCCTCGGCAAGCTATAACTTTTTGTTCTGTTCTACCCAGTCTATCTTTATTAAATCATACTTTTCCTCTATCTTCATGACTTTTTTATCTTTGGCCTCTATCTTCATTTTTAAATATGCAACTTTGTTTTGAAGCACCCAATTTTCATATGTCATTTTTCTACTCCTTGACAGCTTTCTTCTTAATCAAATCGACCTTAAAAGGCATAATAGGCTTTGGTTAGATAGGGACTTTGGGAATGAATCTATATGTACTAGAAATTATCAATTGCATCCTTAGATTTTCCTCTAAGCATCATATCTTGGTATAGCCTAATCTGTTATATATATATATGCAACCTAGACTTATATTTTTCCCTCTATTTCAAACTAGTTGGCTGAAGTGTTTTTTTATAACCCTCTTTCTAATATTCAAGATCTTCACTAGCCAATCCTAAAGTCATTGAACTGAACTACTGGGATCCATATTGTCTCTGTACTAACAATGATGCCTACCCCATGGTGCCTTAAATTCCAAGCAAGGCCACAAATAATGAATCTCCGTACCAATAGTCAAAGGTTTTTGGTGAAAACCAAAGTGCACTCCATGTTATATCATCAGCAATCAAGTTCTTCAATGTCTCAACATATTGATTTTTAGTCCTTAACTTAGGCATTCTTTCTTGATAGACTCTTGAAGAGGAACAAAATATAAGAAATAAGGTTTGACCTTATTAGCTCCTTCACCCAAAAATGACTTCGGGCCCAAATATACAACAATAAAGAACTCCTTAAAAGTCTCCGCCAACCCTTCGTTCAACATGCATTGAGTGCTCAAATTATCTCAGCTATAATGGCCAAAGCAAAATGCATATCCCTTTCTAACAGGCTGAGCAAATCTACCACTAACATTTCTACATGTCTTAATATTCTTCGAAAGAGAACCAACTCATATATAGCTAGGGTGAATGCATCAAAGCCCTTTTCAGTGTTGGAGCACACTTGGATGCATTCTCCTAAAAATGCCCAAGAAATAACATTAGTGTTCCCCTTATGCTCGATAAAATGATAGCCTAGCTTGAAACCCACATCAAGAATGTCACCCAATTTTTTAGGAAAATTGGTTAGATTGCACTTGTCATAGTAAATGGGCCTTGTTCCCAAAGGTCCTAGTCTGAGCAAAGCTGAAATTTCTTCTACTGTTGGAGTCATGTCATAATGGTTAAATGCAAAACACTAGAATGATGGATCCTAAAACTCAATCATGGCTCTAACCAGCTGTTCATCAATTGGTATCTTAAGAAAAGAGCAAATCTACCTATATTTTTCAACGTATCGAGTTCATTTTTTATTTCCCTATCTATTCCATATCTCTGCTAACTCTTTCAAATTATGTTGATGGAGGTCTAGATGCTTAATCATTAGCAACTCAAAGACAAAACCTTTTAGTATATAATCCCTATGCTTTCTCTGTTCCAATTCTAACTCTATATGAACCTTCTAGAAGTCCCTAGAAATAACTACTGTCTGCTCCTTTAGCCATGAAGTTAGATGAAAATTAACCTGGGTTGAAATTCCATTTTAAAGCAAGCATTCCTATATGCATATAAAGGAAAATGCACTAAAAAAAATAAGTTAGTATCCAAAAGAAATATTAAATCCAAATAATAACAAAATTTTGAAATGAAAAACAAAGCAATTATAAATTGTCTAAATATATGAAAACTATAAATTATCCAAATGAATTATCTAAATAATCCAAATAAATACATATATTTAAATATAAAGTAAAAGAGAGAAAAATGTAACTTTATCCCTTCGTATGTTCCTTATTTCTCGGTGACATTTAAAATTAGGCATGGTTTTGAATAGGAGGTTAGTAAGGTTCATTTTATAAGGTTTAGGTCAGACTTTTAAATAGGTTCTCAAATTGTTCTTTAGCCCAAAAAAGACTGACAAGGTATCCTATCCTTACCTATCACTTTTTCATGTCAAAAAGGATTTGATTTGAGTGGGAGTATCTTCCATGCCCATAACGCGCTAACACCTCGGACAAGCGTAGGAATTTACCCCTAGTAGGCTTTTCACTGGCCCAAAGAAAGGTTAACACCTCAGAAGGCAGAGCTACTTCACCCTCTTCTAAAATATTAGGTCATGCCGCCACCATAGATCTGGAGGCAAAAATGCTGCATGTCTTTAGTGTGTGTGAAGGGATAAACAAACCTTTTTATGACATAGAATGTAAAATAAAACCCCTATCCCAAATCCCTAAAAGACAAAGAAAACATAAAAGTGGATGGTGCAGAATAAAGTAAAAAGAAACCTTTTTTTAGGAATACCATAAATCATAATTAAATATTGTTTGAACCTGAATCAATCAAAATGTAAGTAATACATAATTAATTTTAGGCCTGGCTAACCTTTGCCTAGCGGAGTTGACAACTTGGCCCCAATACGAATCTTGACTAGCCCCAACTTAAAAGGTGAGTGTGTCCCTCATTACTATATATATCTACATGTCATTATGTTCTATTTTTAGGGGCCACATAAATATTATTTCCTTAATTTTAGGGATCAAGTCATCAAAATGAATCACTTACTTGATTTAACCTTAAATAGTAGTTACAAAACGACCATATGTTTTGGAGTTGCCACCAATTTATTTTGTCTAGATGAGATTGGTCACCTATAGGAGTTCATATTTTTAGGATTGCAAAACCCATAGAAACAAATTCTGAGATCTGTGAAAATACCAGAAATAGCATGAAATTTCGAAGTCGATTATAATCATGAGTAAGGATCAATCCCTCTTATAATGTCAGGTAATTGGCAACTTATTAATTACGTGTTAACATAAAATTTGGATTTTCATTATGTTTCCATATTTGATTTTTAATTATGATTCACGCATTTCAAAATTTTCCAAATTCTTAAATTTATTATTGCATTAGAGAAAACGGGTTTTAATATTTTTGAAAACCAAAAAAAGCTTTTGCACCCATTGAAGAACTAGAAGAACACAAAAGCTTTTTTCATCTTTTTTCGTACCCCGTTGGAAAATCAGAGGAATATGAAAGGTTTTAAAAACCAAATTATCTTTCACACCCTATCAAAAAGCCGAAGGAATGCAAAATGTTTTATTTTTATAAAACATGAAAAATCCAAATATTTATTTTGAAAAGGATATCTCGTTATTAAAATAATCTATAGAAGCCTTCTCATATTTTGTGAGAAATTCCACTTATTACTTTAACTGGGAGAAATTGCCTTAATTTTTAGAAATTTTTGATTTTATTAAAAATATTTACATTTGTCCTAAGACGGTTTTGACTATATGTATGAAATTAGACCAAAGGACACAAACATGGTCGATAATACCAAAATACTCCTTAGAGTACCTTTGACATGAAAGTATCCTACTAACTCTAAATGACTTGATTTTAGTACAAAATTACAACAATGCCCTTAGTGTATACCTTTGACATGAAAATATCTTGGTATCCCTAAGGACTCGAAAATGCACACTTTCACCACAAAAGAATTCCAATGATTATATAGGATGTGATTCTAAGATAAATAACCAAAATGCCCTAAGGATTACCTTCATCATGAAAGCATCTTGGTAAACCTAAAGGACTTGAAAATTATAAGAAATGCTAATTCTACCGTAAATGGGTAATTAAAATATTAAAGGCAACCTAAAATGCAAAAATTATATCTAAGCCCCTAAATTTTGCAAAGTTACACTTTAAACCCAATGTAACAAAAAATGTAAGAAATGTCTCTAAAATGACCAAAATACCATAAATAGGTAATTTAGTGTAGGAAAGGCCATTTTAACCTTAAAATGCAAAGTTTTCTTAGTGGATTCTAAACTTTGCTAAGTTTGCAATTTGGTCCGTACATGAAATAAACTCATAATTAAACATAAAACATATCATAAAATAATCATAGAATTCATGCTAAAAGTCATAAGAAGCACTCGACCAACCACCTATGGCCTTGAAGCAATTTTTTCTAAATTTTTTAAATTAGTATAAACATGTATTTCAACATGACAAAAATGCATAAAACACATCCTTAGGTATATATAAAGGTTTTAGCCAAGCATAAAAGGCCTTAAATAAACAAAAACTCAAAAATTTTCCAAGAATTTCTACCTTTAAAATGTAGAAAATGGTAGAAATTTGATTTTTTTTCTTAAATATTTTTGGCTATTCTTTTCTTGAAAGATCATTAGCCATCGCTTGAAGCATCCTTCCCCTATAAATAGGGGAAGATAATCGACCAAAGTGGGATGAGATCCCCCTTGGCTGAAATTTCCATTGATTATTTCTTTTTTATTTTTATTTTATTACATTATATGTAATTAATTCTTAATTATTAGTTTTGTCTCTTTATATTAATGACCAATTGTTAATCAACAATCTAAAAGGGTGAGTCATGTGGGCTAATCATAGGGTTCGAGATAATTTTGATGATATTAATCTTTAATGATAAAATTCAATCTCGATTAAATTAATTCTCATACAATTAAACTATCAAATTATGAAATTAACGTAAATATGCACTAAATTTAAAAAATGTAGAAAAATATAAAATTTTAACCGAAAATTTTATGAAAAAATGAACTGGAAGGACTAAAGTGTAAGAATTGAAAGTTATAAACTTAAGAAATAAATTTTCATATGATAAATTTAATTACAAATTTAATCACGTGAGAAGCTTAGTCAAATGTTTGTATGAAAAGTTTTTGCTCAAAATAATTATAATAACTTTTTGGAGAGAGAAAAAAATTATTAAAATTTTAAACTCGTAAAAACTTACAAGCAAAAAACTTTTTAGATGAAAATTATTTTTAATAAAAATGAATCAAAATTTTAAAAATATATACCCAAAATATTTTATTGAAATATGTGAAAATATTTAAAACTTTAAATTCTAAAAAATTTAAAAAAAATTTTACATTTAATAAAGAGTTCGTATTTTGAAACCAAGAAAATTACAAAAATATATTCAAATATTTACAAAAATAAGTTGAATTCAACCTATTATTGAAGATATTAATTTATAGAATAATAAAGATAAAAATTTGAAATTCGGAACAAATAAATACTTATGGTATTGTGAAAATTTCAAAATCAAATACTAAAATTGACCATTTGACACCTTATGGTATAAAACTCCACTACATAATTTTTCTAGAATATTTTTTATTTTTTGAGGTAAGTATCGACATAAATACTACATGAGTATCTATAAAAATATATGACAGTTAACTCCTAAAATTTTATGAAAACGTCTCAAAAAATTTTTAAAAATAAGAAATTTGATTGTAATATTATATACAAAACTGGTTTTCAAATTTGACAAGAAAATATTTGAAAACCAAATTTTCTCTTAAATATTTATATTTTTTATTTGAGATTTATGCTTAATGACCCTTGAAACTATATTTTTTCCATCACATGCATATGCAACCATTTAGAAATGTCTAAACTGGTCTTGAAAATGCATAACTTGCCTAGAAGAGGTTAACTTTTACCAGGTCGACTGGTAGATTCTCAATCTCAGATATTTAAGACTATACAAAAAAGGGCGCGGACGAAATTAGGTGTTTACACCCATGGAGAAAAAAAAGAGAATTAAGGCATGAATTTTAGGGCATGAAAAAGTAAAAAAATTAAAAAAGCCAAAAGAAAAAAGAAAAAAATAAAAATAAAATGCAACATCATGTGATTTGGATGCTTAGGATTATTTGCTAGTATTTTTTCAAAGAATGACTTTTCAACTCGTTTAGTAGTGCTTGAGGTGACAAATGGCCCTTTTCACTATCCTTTCTCAAATATAGAAGTTGTTTTCCTTGCTTACCTCTTTTGAGCCAAATGAATTATTTAGTTGTTTGAACCCTGATCAAGGATCACTTTCCATACTAAAAGTCATGTAAAGAGAAAATCTCTTTAGCAAAATATGAATGTGGATATCCCATTCTGCAATACTAAGAAAGGCCCAACAAAGTGGGGCAAAGTCAAAGTGGACCTAGTTTTCAAAATATAAGATTCCCTACATAAAAAAATATAAGAAAAAAAGAAAAAAAAAGAAAAAAGTGAAAATAAAAGCAAAAGGAAAAGCAAAAGCTCAAAAGGAGCAAAACAAACAAAAATAATAAAGGAAATAGATGAGGAAACAAAGATAAAATATGGTCCAAAAAAGGGATAAAGGATGAAAACCTTCATAGAAAGAAATGGTCCTTGATTTTTCACCCTTAAACACATAATTTGGGCCTATATATCCCTTTCTTTCTAGGCCCCGAACCATGGCCTACATTACATACCCAAAAAAGTCCTTTTCAATAAGATATGGCTATTTGAGTTGATGAGTCTATTTTTTAGGAAATTGTTTTTGCAGGACATGATGAAGCAAAGAAAAAATAGAAAAAAAAGAAGAAATAAAAAAATAAAAAAATTAAGCTTTAGGGTGAAAACCTACAATGGGTAGTTTAGAGCAAAATAAGAGAATTTTCGATGTCACTCATGAGATTATTGGGCTATCATTAAGAAAAAAATAAATCTAGGGACACATAAAAATCCCTAAATATCCTAAGGTGTCAGTTCTCATTTGGAAGGGCTGACTTAAAAAGTTAGATCCTTTTACCTTTCCAAATTGATTCCTTAACCTTAAACTTGTTATAGCCAATTGTAGTGTTAATTGGGTCATTGATAGAGTGACACTTATGAGAATATTTATATTGTTTGATTCTTAAGGAATCCATGTTTGTAAAGGCTCATCCATTTGGGAGCCCAGGATACTAAGGCATATATTAACATTTTTGAACTAATCAAAAGTTTTCTTATGCAAAACACTTTGACTAGATTTACAAAAAAAACTAGTTTACCACTCAAAAAATTTCCTAATAGCAGACTATCAGTCATCTAAAGAATTTAATATTATGTGCTTTAACGGTAATATGTTTTAAACCTAATTTTTTTAGATGAGTATTTTAAGCAAACATCTTTTTTTTTTCAAAAAAAGTCTATTTTAAGGAAATAATCTTATGATTAGAGGTAAAGGCTTTCTTGAATGAGGGGTAAAAGACTGTTAGGAATCATGTTTCTTAGATAAGAGGACAAGAAGGGGAAAAGTTAAGGCATGAATTTTTTATAAATATTTAGAAACCACTGGAAAAATGGTACATAGTTTGAAAGAATGATCTATTCTAGAGCATAAAAAGCTTAAGGTGTATTCTTGGAAAAATAATTGGCAAGGAAAGTTGACCCAAACCCAAGTACGCGGATGATTTTTTATTTAACAGTGTTGATATTCTGGTAGAAAAAAAAGAGTGAGATGAATACTAATAGTTCAAATAATAGAATTAAAAGGGAAAATTCTTAGGAAATATTAAGAGGTTGGAATTGATAAAAGGTTTCACCTAATTTAAAATCCTGAAGAGGAAGTGGTTGTAAAATGATGAGATAGTTTGTTTGAAGAAGTATTAGCTTGAGGTGGTATTGCATGACATTCATTGCATGCCATACATAGTATCATATGATAGGGTTTATGGCATTGCATAACATTTGTAATAATCATTTCATCACATTTGAAAAGGGAAATCAACCATACTTTACATGGATGATTAGCCTTTACATGTGCATCATGTTATATGCATTGGGATCATTACTTATTGATTGTACATTTTTTAGGGGTACTTGTAGATGTATCATTTTATAGGCATCAAATGGTTGCATCATCGGTGAGTAATTGCATATGCATCATTTTATGAAGCATTTACACTCTTTATGATTGTTACAATTGTACTATAAATCATTGGTGTTGCTCATATAGGGTTGCTTTTAGGCTGAATTCATCCAAGCTATTTTTTCAAAACCTTATTTTTATCCAGGTGTTTCATCCAGGCCGTTTCTTTCAAACCTTAATTTTATCCAAGTTATTCATAGGCCACTGGTTTCATCCAAATTATTTCTTTAGAACCTTGGTTTTGTCCTATTTATCTTTAGGTTTTTAATTTCCTCAAGGCTGCATCTTCAAACCTTGGTTTCATCCAAGTAATCATTAGGTCTTTGGTTTCACCCAAGTTGTTTTCTTAGGACCTTGGTTTTTTTAGTTTATCTTTAGTTATTTTGTTTTGCCAAGGCTATTCAATAGAACCTTGATTTCATCTAGGCTATCATTAGGTTTTTAGTTCGTCCATGCCATTTCTCAAAACCTTAGTTTCGTCCAAGTTATTTTTGGATTCTGGTTTTATCTATGTTATTTCTTTGAACTTCAATTTTGTCAAGGTTATTTTTAGATTTTTGGTTTCATTTAGGCCATTTTCTTTTAACTTTGTTCTGTCTGAGTTGTTTTAAAGTCAATTTTATCCAAACATCTTTAAACATTTATTCCATTTGGGTTATTTTTAGGTCAGTTCATCCAGACCATCTTTATACCTCAATTTTGTCCATGTTTTTTTTAGACTAGTTTCATATAGGCCTTTCTTTAGACTTTAGTTTCATCCAGGTTGTTTTTAAGCCGATTCACTTGGGCCATTTCTCTAAACCTTAGTTTCATCTAGGTTGTCTTTGGTCTTGTTTCCTTTAAGCTATTTTTTTAAGTCTTGGCTTGGTTTAGCCTAAGGTTATCGAATTTAGTCTACCAAGGTCATATATTTCAATCTTGGTTTTACCTAAGGTCATTTGCTTGAGTCTTGGTTTTACCCAATGTCATTTTCTGAGTCTTGGTTTCATCTAAGTTATTCTTACTATTGGTTTTATGTTGGTTATGTTTTGATTGCTTAGGATATTTTTCATGAATATCTTATGATTAAAAGTGGTATCCATTCCAAATTTTAGTGATTTAAGGTTAGAGAATTACCTAAGTAAAGAGATTTTATGATTGAATTTTTTAAAGATAAAAGAAGTTTGAGAATGAAAAAGAAAATGGCAAGGAAAGCCCTAGGATTTGTGAATGATGATAAACTCTAAAGAATGTAATCCATTGAAAGAAATAGGTATCTATATCAAATGCTGTTAGAGAAAGATGAAAATGAAATAGAAAAATGGTAATGGAAGCAATGTTAAATTTAAAAGATATGAAGGGAAGCAAGAATTGTCATGATAAGGTTTCACTAAAGTGGAATAGGTTGTGAATGACATTGAAATGAATCTTGTATTTTGATTGCTATTAATATGAGAATAGTAATCATGCAAATGCATTCATATTATATTACAGGAATTATTCAATAAAAAATATCCCTAACGGCATCAGTTGAAACATAATTGTTCCCTAGTGGATGATAGCTCAAGTAATATCATTCTTTACATAGTTGATTAAATCTAAGTCATTTTCATTTGGTTAAGCAAAAGACCATTGGAGTGGGTAACATGCTAGTCTGCTTTATTTGGTTAAAGAGAAGACTAGTAAAGTCAACATTTTTAATTTTCTTGTTAAGTCCAATCTATTTAGTTAGGTAAAAAAGTAGCAGAATTCACATCACATTGATTAAATGGAAGATTGATAAGGATTAATACTTCTTTCATTAGGTATAGCTAACTAAGATATTACATGCTTTGAAAAAAAAGGAAAAAAAAAGAAAAGAAAGAGAAAAAAGTTCTTATAAAGAGGCTTACTAGGTTTCAGACAAAATCGTGTTTGTTTAGTCTTTGCCTTATTCATAGCCAACAGGGGGTAGCTGTAGACACCCTATCGAGCTCTTAATTGACTTTTTATCAAGTTTTAGGATTAAAATGAATTTTCTAGGTATGGATCTCCTCAGTTGGGTTAGAGATGATAGAAAGGTATAATTGAGGTTTTGATTTGTAGGTTGATTGCTCGATTTATGGGGTAGTCGTCAAATTTGGAAAACTAAGACTTGAGTCTTAAAAATCTGAGCATGTCAAAAGTTGACTGGTATATGTCTCTTGAGAGAATTAGAATGGTTATCAATGATATTTGGATGAAAAAAAGACTTGTTTTTAAAGTCATAATCAAAAGTCAACTATAAAAGACTTTTTATCCTAAAGTTGGATTTCAAAATCGATTACACCAAAATGAGATTTGAACATGGACTTTAGGGCAAGAAGGTGTAATCGGGACTGGGTCATGAAAAGATCTTAGAAATTTATAATGCGAGGATTTCCTGACGGGCTTGATCCGAGAGCCTAAGATAAAATTTTTTTTTAGAGAAAGCATTAGGGTACGTTTTTGCTACAAGATGGAACATTCAATTGTACTTTTACACAAACAAATCCAAGTCAATTGAATGGAATAAAAATTATACATAGATTAGTATAGAATTAAACCTTGGCTGAATTCTAACATGTGATAAATAGGTGAATTTTAATCATCCATTCATTAAGGTTAGTAATGTCATTTTGCTTAAATTAGTTAAGAGGTTAGTGATTAAGCTAAGATCACCCTAGAGTGATTAAAGCTTAAACCATGAACTTTAAGGCCCTTCCATAATTTTATAAGTTTTAACACTTAGCAAATTTTGGAAAATCTAGAATATTCTATTTTCTCTCAAGCTTTCATCATCTTTGGAAGGAAGATCAAGCTTAGAATAGGTATAATTTCTTACTTTTCTCTTTAATTTCAATTTAATTTGCATGTTTAATGTTTGATTCAAGATTATTCATGCTTATATCACATTTGGCTGTGATGAACTTGTTTTCTCTAATATTCAGCCAACTTGAATCTTGATGCTGTGATGTTTTGATTAGATTTTGAGCTATGATTCACTTCATTTCTTGTTAAAAGCATGCTTAAATGATTCAATTTTTGAAATTTAACTTGAAATCCTATTTAGAGAGCATAACCTAGCATTCGACTAAGGCAATCTCACTTAATTTAGGTTTAGCTAATGTAGTTTTTGAGGATTTTGATTTTGAGCTAGGATTTGATGATATTGTGCTAAAATCTTGAAGCTTAGATGATGAAAGCAAGATTCTCTAACTTGTTGATGTGTTCGAGTAAGAGAGAAAAAGGAGATTCATGTTCGGCTAGCTCAGGTAATATAGATCTTGATCTTAATTGGTTTAATATTGCATGATGTTGTTAAATTATGCTAGTATGAGCTGATTTGAGCTAAAATCTAAGTAAATAGGACTTGAGTTTCACGCTAAATAATGAAGTTATAAATTCTTGACTTAGAGAACCATTCGAACAAGCTTAAATCATTTGCTAGGTTTGACCATGATAGATTAAGGTGAGCTTAATTAGGCTTTGCATAATTGATGCTTAATTGGTGAAATCTACATAAATTAAGTTAAGTTGAATTTAGGTAAGCTAAAGTTTATGCTTAATTAAATGAATATAGAAGCTGACTTATTCAATTGTTAAATGATTGAAAGAGTGTTTTGATTGTTGAACATGTTGATTGAATTGAATACAAGCTTATTTTCTTGCGTTTAAGTGCTAAATGATAAGAATTTAATGAGAATAGATATTTAGATAAGAATGTAGATTTGGCATGTTGAATTTGTGTTTAGAATAGGTCTTGTGAATGATTAGTTGTTAGAACTATAGGTTAGTATTCTATGTGTTTGATAAAATATATGTTAGGGTGTTTAGGTCATGTAAAAACATTATTTTTTTTCAAAAGATCTCCCAAGGGCAAGCTTTGGCTCACTTAATCAATAGGTGAGTCAAGGCTTGGTTTTGTTTAATAAGCTCTTTAATGAGTAACTTGGGGATATTAAATAAAATAGCTTAGTTTAAAGTTGATTTGAGATCAAATAAAAATGTTTTTAAGTGTTTTCAAGTGTTTAGTTGACTCCAAACTTTGTGAGCCTTAATGTGAGTCATTTGTTGATGTTTAGGTAAGTTAGATTGTGTTATGTAGACACTTGGTTGCTGGTTATAGAACACAAGTGAGTGGCATCGGTGTGCTTCTCACTTGTTAAGAATAAATAGTAATGAATAAAAGTGATAAAAGCGGAGACATTTGCATGGCCCAAAGCATATCGCCTATGTCAAAAAACATAGTTCTAGGTCTTGACACTGAGAAGACTTTGTTGATTCCACATATATGACATTCATAGAGTCTATTTTATCTTGTTGTTAACGTTCAAACATCTAGACACATGTTTTAAGAAATTGATAAAAGGATTTGAGATCACAAGTCATGTCCTAGTTACTATCGCAGTCTAGCACGTAGACTTATAGGAAAGATATATTTTGATTATGTTATAGACCTTAGGAATTTTTGTTAGTATTTTTCGTATACTCCTAACTGATTGGGCTGTGTAATAGGCTATTGAATGATCAATTTCATGACTAGGCGAATATAAATTTTGGAGCCTAAGCTGTTCATATGACTTTATTTCATCATCTGATCAGTATTACGAATTATTTTTGATGAAAATAATCATTTTTGTGTGTTTTTCTCATATTTTTAGATTAAATTAGAGTGAATAAGCTTTCCATTATGTACAGCTCATTTAATGAGTATTTTGGATGAACCAAGAAGAAATTTTGGAAGGCAGGCTGGTTGGACATGTTGTGAAATGCAATAATGTCCCATTAAAAAATTTACATGATAGCCAGAATAATTTTCTGGTATTTTTTGAATATCTTAAAATTGAATTATAGTAAGCCAGCATATATTAGAGTTTGGTTTGATGATTTTATGTGATAAAAATAATCCAAATTAGAGTTAGAGAGCTTGAAAGGTCAAATCTATCCTTGTTTTGGTTTTCTCCGAGTTTGCATTTAATATTATAAGGCATTCAGGAATTGATTCTAAAGGTTATGTTTATGTCCATAGGTTTAGGTGTGTCCTATAGAAGGTCCCTAGTGGCTTACATTAAAGCTTAAAAGTTGAATTAAATAAAAGTGATTTTTTAATTTTGTTTTTAAAGTTATAATTTCTTCAATTAAGTCTAAGCGTATTATTTTATGATTTCTTTTAGATGGAGTCAAAATTGATAAAAGTACTTAAACCAGAGTCAATTAATGAGTATTTTGGAGCCAATGTTTCTATAGAATTTTTATTTTTTAGATGACTTTTGCTCGAAATCGGTTATAAATTGAACTAGTCCCGGTAAGAGTCAAGATTTTTTTTTGGTGAAATTGGTTTGATTTTAATGAATAGAAGGGGGATTATCATTGAACGCATATTATTGAAATCGAGGAAAAACAAATTCAGATATGAGTGATTAGTTGGTTTCAAGTATTGGGCATCACGAGAAGGATCGAGACCTTACTTATGATGTAACCGACTTCCAAGCCCAACTTACAAATTTTTGGTATTTTCAGACCATAAAATCATTCTTTTAGATTTTCATAACTCTTTAGTGAATGGTTTTAATAGGTAGCTGATCACACATAGCCAAAAAAGATCAAAGGTGACTCCTTAACCTAGTTACTCTCATATTTTGGTACAAGATATTTGGATGAGTGATTTGTTTGAATGGTTGGAGCCCTACGATGATTCAAAGTGTTGTTTGCTCTTATATATTAAGGTTTATATCTTGTTATATTACAATAGGTGTGACATGAAGTATATTGAAGGTGAGTGAATGGCTTGGAAAGGATTTCTTACCTTAAGTGATATAAGGGGACATATCTCACTTGTTCCTAGCTCGTGTTAACTTAAAGTCCTTGGCATGTGGTGCAGGACCAATATGGAAGCAAATAGTAAATCTTGGTCTAACCTTTTCTAGGATATATGATGAAATGATTGAATTACAGTTAACCATACTATACATTGAAAGGGTTTTCAAAACCAATTTGACTCTTCTTGTGTGTTAAGTGACCATGTTGCATTGTTAGATGCCAATCTTGGTGTATAAATATAAATGTTCTTAATTGAATAATTTATATTTACTGTCGATATGATGGAGGCCTAATGGGTTACTCATAAGGTGACTTTATAGAATTAAAATGAGACTGGCTTAAATTACCAAAAGAGCAAAAGTTATTTAATAGTTCTTTGAATAGATCAAAAATAAAAGACTTAAGTGCAATTAACTTAAAAGCTGATAGTAATTCAACTTGGGTATTTTGACCCTATTTTGTCATCCCTAGAGTGCTCCAATTAGACCTAGATACAATTTAATCTTTCGTACATAAAAAAGTAATGCCATTTTGAATTCCACTGCCATCTCTTGTAGATTTCGAGAGAAATTGTCTCTGTTCTCTTCTTTAAGGTTTCAGCATATAAAATCATTGCCAAGGGAAGGTTTTTGAACTTATGTCCCTAACATGGTTCTTAGAAAAATAGTTTTTAGCTTTCAAAGGTATTTCGAGTGATAAGGTGGATCACTATTAAAGGCTAGACACTTGGTGACTTTGGTTTGCGACAATGAAGCCTAATGTATAAAAATGAAATGAAGGCTGAGATAGATCCAAAAAAATGGTACCCTTCAGATTGAGGTATATTTTTTAGATCTCAAACTTATTTTGTGATTACTAAATCAATCAAGGGCTAGAAAGACAATCCGTAGTTACTATTTTATTTTTTTACCTACATCATTTTTTTATTTTTTGGTTTAAATTAATTTTTGTGTTAAATCAATTTAGCATGGTTTGAACAATGGACATTTGATATCCAGGAATTGACCTTTCAAGTGGTATCAGAGCATTTTTACTACCCTTGATCAGTCACATTTTTAGTTGTTAACATTGTTTTTTCCTTCAATTTAGTTTAAGATTTATGATTTATTATGAAATTTTGCTAAAACTTTTTGCTCAGTATCGACATGATAAATAGATGTATTTAGTTACTTTTAATTTTTTAGAAATTAGTTTTTAAAATTTTATGCTGATTGAATCTAATTAGCAATGTTTTAGTGTTGTTTATGTAGACATTGCTTCAGTTTGGTAATTTTTTTATGGCCTAAAAATTCTAGAATTTTGGTGCTAGTTTGCTCTTATTTTCCATGGTTTTATAAAGTCGAAATGGTCATGAAAAATTCAAGACACTTGCTGTAAAAATTGGGTAAAGGTTTGGTTTGAAAATGTTTCTAATCTAAGCCATACGGGGCACTACATGTGCTAACCATTGTGTGTACCAAATGGAGCAGCTTCTTGCTCCTTTATTTGAGACATTAATGGCAACGCAAGATGCTACAATTTGCAGTAAGTAATTAAAGGCTTAGCGCGAGCAAACTACTGGTGGTTGCACTGCTTTCTAATGTCGAATGAAAACCACCACATCCAGACCAAAATTGGAAAAAGAGATACAAAGAAGAGGAATAACTAATAATCGATGCACTCTGATCAGTGAGGGGATCTTTGGCTCTATCAAACATCTAGGGTAAGGGACAATAATAGCTTCCCAAAGTTTAGGAATTTGATTCCTACTAGGATTCTATCTTTGAGGCTTGATAGGATCACCAAAAAAAAGAGTAGATTAAAGATAAAAAAAAAACCTTAATTATAGTTAGCTAGATTGGCTTAATCGAAGAGATTTTCTTAGATAGAGTTAATCTTCAATTAAAACTCCTAATTATCATCAAACTAATTGTGACAATGTTTTAAATGAAAAGAGTGGATAATGTCTTAATTTATATGATTAATCCTAATTGGTTAAGGTTTGTCATAATAAGATTATGATAAAAGTAAACCATGTAAGAAAACTGTTTCCTTAATTAAATTAAGACAGGATCAATTACCTATTCCAATTTGCTAACTAGAAATTAAGACATTTAACCATATGTTTATAATTACTGTGAATGTATGGGATGATTATGGATTTAGGCTCATGTGTTTATATGGCTAATTGTTCATGGATGTCTAACTTTTTAAATTGGGTTTGCATACACTATTTTATCTTTATTTTTTTTAAGTTGTAAAATTATTTTCTTACAACTCCCCTCGAATATAACTCAGGATTTCTTAAAATATTGAATGTAGGTAGATTACATTAAGGCGTAAAACTAGGATAGGTTAGAAAAACTTTGTAACTTTAAGATAGAGATTCAAGTGGAGGTTCTATGAAGCATAAAAGATTATAGTGCCACTTATAAAGTTTTTGTATGTAATCTTCTAGGAATTGACCAAGCAATTTCCTTTGATGGTTCAAAGAAATTGCACTAGTAAAGTTCGTAATTGTCCAACTAGCAAGCATGATAGTAAATTTATTTTATACGATAATATATATACTATGTATGCTACCTTAAATAAAATGAATAACAAAATCCCTTATATAATATTGAATCACATGCTTTGGATTAGCAAGCCATCTTTCAGCATTCGTAATAAGATACTCAAGTTTTGATCATGGTAGACTTATTGAGTCATTCAAGTTAAAGCCTACCATTTAAGTTGCTTGGGTTATGTTAGACCTTTTAACAGTGAATGAAATCAAGAAGGGATGAATTGATTTCTCAAAAATTTGGTAAATTAAAACTTTAATAGATAAAATTAAGAAATCTAAACAATAAACTTTGGAGTGTAAGTTACTATATAAAAATAAACAATTAAAGAAAAAGGAAAAAAGAAGCAAACTCAATGATTTAGAAAAGTTCAGCTTCAATTGCATATGTCTTTTACCTCAGCCTCACTTGCTCAGATTTCCACAATTCACTAACTTGAATTGTCTACCTTTCAAAGATAAGGTATAATCTTTTACATTCCCTATCTTTCAAGGCAAAGATAGAAACCTCTACCTTCTATCTTTTTTGGCGAAGATAGAACTCTCTATCACCACTTTTGAAGGCTAAGTAGAAACCTTTTTTACTTTTCAATGGCTAAATAAGAACCTCCCCTTTTTACAAAGATTTGTGTGTAAACAAATAAAACCTCTAAAGGTTAGGTGTTTACAAGAGTTTTGGCTCAAGGAAAATATATATCTAAAGACAAAAAATGAAGAATACAAAGATAGGAAGATTTTATCCTATACAAAGATGAACTACTTAGCAAAAAGGATGGAAAAGATGAAAGATATGATTCTAAGCAGATCTCTTGGTTCTCCCTTTTGTTAAAAGTGATGGAGAGGCTTATTTATAGCTTTCATCATGATTATTGCCACTAGGGATATTTGGTGAAGGAATATAGCCGTTTGAACCTTCAAAATGTCATTTCCCATTATTCCCTATGCCTCTGTATTGACATAGTTGAGTAGGTATCGATACATTGCATTTAATGGTCCAAAATATGACCATTGAATAGTATATAGAATAATCTATCTCGATACATGAATAATGATTTCTATATTTTAAGGTTATTTAGCTACTGCCAAGTATGTATCGATACATACACATAGTGTATCGTTACATTCATATGAAAATCAATTTTAAGAGGTTTTTCAGGACTTTAAAACACATAAAACTTATCTAAAAAATGTTTTATATAAAAGTATGTATTAACAACAAATTTTTAAGTGCTTGAAGGAGTTAAAACATATTCTAGTTTTTTTCAAAGTGTTTATAAAAATATTTCATGAAAAAAATATTGATCTTGAAAATATTTAAATAGAAGCTAATTAAGCTTAAGCTTAAGCTTTAGTTACATCAAAACTGAGATTAATTCAAAGCTAATATAGCTAACAATCTCCCTTTTTTTATATGACAAAACTTAAGGTGAATTTGCTTGTAAAACTCTCCTTTAATCATGTAAAGATTTTCAACAAAACTCCCCTTTAATAAAAATGTTATGAAACGAATTTTTGGAGATTTTATAAAAAGGTTTTGAAACACTTGGCAATGGCATTTTTGCTCATATACAAACACAAAATATTAAGGATTTCAATAATATAAATAATGTAAGCATATGTGAAATCTTCCTATTTGTTGGCATAGACATATATATATATATAAATGAAGTACAAGCAAGCAAATTAACCCCTAAAACTCTCCCCTTTTTTAGAATATCAAAAACTTGAAGGTAGATTAATTCAAAGCTAAAGGACTAATTCCAACAAGAATTCTAAATGGTATATTTATTATGAATCATATAAGAACATGTATACCAATTATTGAGAAAAATAGGCATTTAACCCCTAATGTGCAGTTCATCAAATTTTTGTATTCTTTTGTAGACATTTAAACACATTTGAGAGAGAGAACATACCAATTGTTGATGTATTTTAAGAATTATTAATCCAATTGTTGTCTAGATGTACAATAGCTATGAATTTTTGAATTTTTGAATTTTTAGTATACTTGCACAGTACAGTAGATGCTATTTGGAAGGTTAAAAAAATTTTCAACAAAAACGTAGTGAACTTCCATAGGTTAGAAAATCATTTGCTTATTCATGATATGTCAATAAAATCATTTGAGTAAACATTTAATCAAGAACATGCTTAAAGATTAGAATTAAGCACTTAGACATGTTCAAGGATTCATTCAAAGCAAATATTTTAAGCATACATTACATACTAGAATACCAATTATATATAATTGACTTATGTATGTCACTAAACTTAATGCTAAAGGATAAAAATTTAATAGCATTTGTTTAATGATTACCTCAACCTTACCAAACTTTGATGATATTCTCATTACAACTTTGAGGATCATAATTTCTAGTGTTTAAGCATTCCTTGATGGTTTTGGCTTGATTTAAAGAATTTGCATGCTTTATTTACTTCCTTTTGCTATGAAAGTGTTCATCTTTCAAAGATGGATTTATCTCCATGAACCTTGCAAAACTTTTAAAAAAATCTTGGCAAAAAATGAGCATTGAGGTACTAAGATTTTAATTGTAAAAGAATATTCAATAAGCTTATGTTTTGTTAGAAATGAAAGATGTTCAATAAGCTTAATGATATTTTGAAATAAGTGATACCAAATGTTAATGAATGAAAAATATTAGGCATATATGGTACCAATTATTATAATGTAAAAAAAATATTTTCATTAAAGGCAAAAAAATAATGATGTATAGAAAAAATTGTATTTTTTAGCATTATGAGGCAATATGAGCACTTAATCATATAATTCATGCATTTGATTTGAGAAACACTTATCAGTGAATCAAATATGATGTTTAAGCATGTGATGAGTTATGAAACAATACTTATCAAGGTTTAGAAATTGTAAAAATGAAGCATTCCAAGTGAAAACTCATTAAGGGGACCAATTTTGCATTTAAGAGCCAAAAAAAGCACAAAATTGGCCAAAATTCACTATTTGTATCAATACAGGGGCCATATAGTGATGTATCAATATAAAGTTCATTGTATCGATACAAGCTGGGTTTTTCCTGGTTTTCCTTTATTGTTTCAATATAGGGTTTTAAGTATCGATGCATGCCTTAAGTTTTCCAAAAAATGCTTAGAAAAATATGCAATTTGGCATTCCAAAACCCATGATTTTATATTCTAATGCAAACTTTTGATTTTAAACATTTAAAACTTATATAAATAATCAAAGTTTGGATTAAAATAACTTTTAAAATCAAGTTTGAATGAATTAGCAAACTTGGTCACATAATTAAGGCAATATGCAACTAAACATCTTGGAATAAAAGATTTTCATTCAAACCATATATGCACAAGTTTAAAAGTATTTTCAATGTATACTAAACTTGTTTAAGCCATAAAACAGGAGCCTACAACATAATTAAACATCCTAAGTCTCATACAAGTATAATTAAATATCAAGCATTAAAGAAACTTAAGAACTTGTTAATGCATGTTTATGGCATCATATCTTATAAGTAAGTTCTTCATGCTCCCTCGAAAGATATACATATAATTTAGTCATTCACTAGAGCTGCTTAATGACTCAGAGCATGAAGTTTATCAAAATCAACCTTTTATGCATAAATCATTCTTAAGTTATTTTCATAACAACATTTCACAAATCAGTTCAACATACTATCATTAAGCATTAAATCATCAAATGCATGCACATTTAAGCTCATAGTTACTCAAGATGTAAAACAAGGATTTTCATTAAACCTATTTTGCATTAAAAATAATTTAAAAAAAAACAATTGAATAAAGCATTAATAATTATGACATGAATAACCAATAAACATATCAAAATTTTAAAGCTTAAAGGTTACCCATTATACTTCTTTATGTGTGTAGAGCATCTATTTGCATTGTGTTGCTCCTTATTGCTCTAACACACCTACAAGAGACTTTCACTTGGTTTTTGGTACCCAAATTACTTTAGGCCCTCAAAGGTTAGTCTCAAAGCGTATTATTCCCTTAAGAACCTATACTTGCCAAACTTTAAATTGTGTCCTTTTCTTGATAGGACATATATGTAAATTATCACAATGAAAATTACAATTTGAGCACTTGGTCACATTAACTTGAAAAGATTTATCTAAACTGATTTTCTTTTCTTGTTTCAAGCTTTTAATTTTTCTTTATAAATTAAGATTGACTTTTTTCTAAGATGTTAATTTTTGCTTAGAGTCATTAAAATCATTTTTCAAATCTTTGTTTTCATTCTCTAAAACAAGTTTTGATTTTAATAGTAAATCATTTTCAACTTTTGATTTTGAGATCATTTTCTTATGTTTAGAGTTCATTTCCTCGAACTCAACTACAAGATCATCAAATGCATTTTGTAACTTATCAAATGTGTAGGAATTTAAATTTGGAGAGTTTAACATTACCTTATGCTCATCAAAAGCCATGAAGTAAAGGTTGCCAATTTGGTTTTTTTTTTTGGAGTCATCATCATCGAAAGAGTTACTATCGCTCTAATTTACTACAAATGCCTTTTTTTTTTTTAATAATAAGCAATTGGGTTTAACATGGCCCAATTCATTGCAATTATAGCATACTACTTCATAATCCTTTTAGATTGGGATGATTTGCCCTTATTTATCTTCATGAATTTATTGTACCTCTTGGTACATATGATCATCTCCATATCTTCACCATCCTCATCATCATCCTCCTTTTCCTCACTCATGAAAGCCTTTAATGTAACTCTAACTTTTCTTTGTTGCTTATTTTCTTGATTTATCTTCATTTCATATATAAGTAGTGATTCGATGAGCTCGTCTAAAGCAAGGAGATTGAAGTCCTTTAACTCTTCACTTGCGATCACTTTAGCATCCCATGACTTAAGGAGGCTATTCAATATTTTTTTGGCTATCTTCTTATTAGGATAGCCATTTACTATGTCCGTGAATCTATCAGACATCTCCTTGATGCTTTCCTTTGGTTTTATCTTGAACATCTTATAATCAAGGGTGAGCATGCTTATCATGGACTCCTTGACTTGTTTGGTTTTTTGATGTGTGATAGCCAAATTGTCCCATATCACTTTGGCATGATCACACAAAAATGCCCTATTGTACTTATTGGGGCCTAATGCATAAAAAGGGTGTGTGCATGGTCTTGGCAAGCTAAGCCATGTAATGTCTTTCTCATCCTATTCTTATTCTTCTTTAAGAACTTCAAGATCATCTATCATCTTCATTGGGATGAGTGGTGTCGCCAAGTGCCATGCATTTAAAACTTCAGACGATTTGAAGGGTTTAACATGCTCGACTTAAAAATATATGATGGTTGGACATGGTCGAGCCCTTGAACTATCCCATGATTAAGATTTGAATTAGGCATCGTAGTATGAAAGAGATATTGTCGGGTGAATCGCTCATCTAACTAGTCTCAAATGGTCATCATGAAGTGGCCATAAACTTAGAGTTGCCAGGGCTGGCAGGATTGGATGCTGAAAACAATATTTCGAGTTATAAAACTCAAAATTTTGATCTCAATGTCTACAAAGTCCATAGATTTGTTGGTTGGGTTCGGGACTTGGTTAAGCATGGGGAAGGATTAGCACCCCCACATGCCTGAAATCGATACCTACTAACTATGTCTCACTTTGGTTTAGGCTTAATCGGTTCTATTTGGTCATTATTAAGAAATAATTCCTTTTAATGCATTAGGTTTTGTAATTGAAAATCTAGTTTTTTTTGAAGAAAATTAGGTTACCTATGCGCCTCAAAGAGTGTGAGGA
Organism: Adansonia madagascariensis; assembly: GCA_038381835.1. Classification (NCBI taxonomy): domain Eukaryota; kingdom Viridiplantae; phylum Streptophyta; class Magnoliopsida; order Malvales; family Malvaceae; genus Adansonia; species Adansonia madagascariensis. The sequence goes on from JBBYHL010437130.1 coordinate 50,912, forward strand.
ACATAGATATTTTTTTATGAAAATAATGTTCGGATTGGATTTTAAAAATTTGGGTATTCCATATTAGGTACTAGAGAGATACCAACATGGAACATTGCCTTGTAAATTTTATTGAAAAATAAATTTTAAATATGAATGCACGATAATCACTATAGAAAGGAAACGGTTTAGTAAGACAATAAAGAATATAATAATATAATAAACAATGTTTGTCTCATTTCACATATGACCTTTAATAATAAGGAAAATGCTGGAAAGAAAAGCTTTTCTTTCCAAATCGAAGCATCAATATCATGTTTCCCAATGAGGTGAACATGATTGTACTACCCATAACAAAAAGAATGGAGATTATTACAAGTATCTAAGTTTGTCTTATTTCATGGATGAACTTTAATAACAAGGAAAATGGTGTAAAGAAAAGCTTTTCTCACAAATCCAAAGCATCAATATCATGTATCCCAATGTGAAGAGCATGATTGTAGTGCCCAATCATGAAAAGAATAGGGATTATTATGAGAATCCAAGTTTGACTCATTTAATGGATGAACTTTGATTACAAGGAAAATGGTGGAAAGAAAACCTTTTCTTGCTAAACCAAAGCATCAATATTATGTATCCCAATAAGGAGAACATGATTGGAGTGCCCATAACAAAAAGAATGGAGATTATTACGAGTATCCAAGGTTGTGTCATTTCACAGATGAACATTAATTACAAGGAAAATGGTGGAAAGAAAAGCTTTTCTTGCAAATCCAAAGCATCAATGTCATGCATCCCAATGTGGAGAACATGATTGTAGTGCCAATAACAAAAAGAATGGAGATTATTACGAGAATCCAAATTTGTCTCGTTTCACAGATGAAATTTGATTATAAGGAAAATGCTGGAAAGAAAAGCTTTTCTTGCAAATCCAAAGCATTAATATCGTGTATCCCAGTATGGAGAACATGATTTTAATGGCAATAACAAAAAGAATGGATATTATTACGAGTATCCATGTTTGTTTTATTTCACGGATGAACTTTGATTTTCAGGTAAATAATGGAAAGAAAAGCTATTTTTGCAAATCCAAAGCATTAATATCATGTATCCCAATAAAGAGAATATGATTTTAGTGCCCATAACAAAAATAATGGAGATTATTATGAGTATCCAAGTCGTCTCTTTTCACAGATAAATGTTAGTTACAAGCAAAATGGTGGAAAGAAAAGCTTTTCTTGCAAATCCAAAGTGTTAATATTGTGTATCCCAATATGGAGAACATAATTGCAATGCCAATTACAAAAAGAATGGAGATTATTATGAGTATCCAAGTTTCTCTCTTTTCACGGATAAACTTTGATTATAAGGAAAATGGAGGAAAGAAAACCTTCTTTTGGTAAACCAAAGCATCAATATCCTGTATCCCAATGAGGAGAACCTGATTATAGTGCCTATAACAAAAAGAATGTAGATTATTATGAGTATCCAAGTTTGCATCATTTCATGGATGAACTTTGATTATAAGGAAAATGGTGTAAAGAAAAGCTTTTCTTCCCAAATCAAAGCATCAATATCATGTATCGCAATGAGGTGAACATGATTATAGTGCCCATTAACAAAAAGAATCGAGATTATCATGAGTATCCAAGTTTGTCTCATTTCACAGATGAACTTTGATTATAAGGAAAATGGTGGAAAGAAAATTTTTTCTTGCAAATCCAAAGCATTAATATCGTGTATCCCAATGTGGGAAGAACATGATTGCAGTGCCAATAACAAAAAGAATGGAGATTATTACAAGTATCCAAGTTTGTATCATTTCATGGATGAACATTAATTATCAGGAAATAATGGAAAGAAAAGGTATTTTTGCAAATCCAAAGCATTAATATCATGTATCCCAATAAAGAGAATATGATTTTAGTGCCCATAACAAAAATAATGGAGATTATTATGAGTATCCAAGTCGTCTCTTTTCACAGATAAATGTTAGTTACAAGCAAAATGGTGGAAAGAAAAGCTTTTCTTGCAAATCCAAAGTGTTAATATTGTGTATCCCAATATGGAGAACATAATTGCAATGCCAATTACAAAAAGAATGGAGATTATTATGAGTATCCAAGTTTCTCTCTTTTCACGGATAAACTTTGATTATAAGGAAAATGGAGGAAAGAAAACCTTCTTTTGGTAAACCAAAGCATCAATATCCTGTATCCCAATGAGGAGAACCTGATTATAGCGCCTATAACAAAAAGAATGTAGATTGTTATGAGTATCCAAGTTTGCATCATTTCATGGATGAACTTTGATTATAAGGAAAGTGGTGAAAAGAAAAGCTCATCTTGCAAATCTAAAGAATCAATATTGTGTATCCAAATGTGGAGAACATGTTGTAGTGCCCAATCACAAAAAGAATGGAGATTATTATAAGAATCTAAGATTGACTAATTTCATAGATTAACTTTAATTATAAGGAAAGTGGTGGAGAGAAAAGCTTTTCTTGCTAACCCGAAGAATTAATATCGTGTGTCCCAATGTGGAGAACATGATTGTAGTGGCCAATCGCAAAAACAATGGAGATTGTTATGATAATCTAAGTTTGACTTATTTCACGGATAAACTTTGATTATAAGGAAAATGGTGGAACGAAAAGCTTTTCTTGCAAAATCAAAGCATCAATATTGTGTATCCCAATAAGGTGAACATTATTGTAGTGCCCATAAAAAAAGGAATGGAGATTATTAAGAGTGTCAAAGTTTGTCTCATTTCATGAATGAACTTTAATAATAAGGAAAATGGTGGAAAGAAAAGCTTTTCTTGCCAAATCAAAGCATCAATATCATGTATCCTAATGAGGTGAACATGGCCGTAGTGCCCACTAACATAAAGAATCGAAATTGTCATGAGTATCCAAGTTTGTCTCATTTTAGGAATGAACTTTGATCATAAGGAAAATGGTGGAAAGAAAGGTTTTTCTTACAAATCCAAAGCATCAATATCATGTATCCCAATGTGGAGAACATGATTGTAGTGCCAATAACAAAAAGAATGGAGGTTATTACAAGTATCCAAGTTTGTACCATTTCATGGATGAACTTTAATTATAAGGAAAATGGTGAAAAGAAAAGCTTTTCTCGCAAATCCAAAGAATCAGTATCATGTGTCCCAATAAGGAGAACATGATTGTAGTGCCCAATCACAAAAAGAATGAAGATTATTATGAGAATCTAAGATTGACTAATTTCGTAGATGATCTTTAATTATAAGGAAAGTGGTGGAGGGAAAAGCTTTTCTTTCTGACCCAAAGAATTAATATCATGTGTCCCAATATGGAGAACAAGATTATAATGCCCAATCACAAAAACAATGGAGATTATTATGAGAATGTAAGTTTGAGTCATTTCACGGATAAACTTTGATTATAAGGAAAATGGTGGAAAGAAAAGCTTGTCTTGTGAAATCAAAGCATCAATATCGTGTATCCCATGAGATGAAGATGATTGTAGTGCCCATAAAAAAAGAATGGAGATTATTATGAGTATCGAAGTTTGTCTTATTTCATGGGTGAACTTTAATAATAAGGAAAATGGTGGAAAGAAAAGCTTTTCTTGCCAAATCAAAGCATCAATATCATGTATCCCAATGAGGAGAACATGATTGCAGCAGCCACAACAAAAAGAATGAAGATTATTACGAGCATCTAAGTTTGTCTCATTTCACGGATGAGCATTAAATATAAGGGAAATGGTGGAAAAAAAAACTTTTCTTACAAATCCAAAGCATCAATATCGTGTATCCCAAAGTGGAGAACATGATTATACTACCATTAACAAAAAGAATAGAGATTATTGTAAGTATCTAAGTTTGTATCATTTTATGGATGAACTTTAATTATGAGGAAAATGGTGGAAAAAAAGTTTTTCTTACAAATCCAAAGAATCAATATCATGTATCCCAATGTGGAGAACACGATTGTAGTGCCCAATCAAAAAAAGAATGGAGATTATTATGATAAACCAAGTATGACTCATTTCATAGATGAAATTTGATTATAGGAAAAATGGTGGAAAGAAAAGTTTTACTTGCTAAACCAAAGCATCAATACCGTGCATCCCAATGTGGAGAACATGATTGTAGTGCCCATAACAAAAAGAATGGAGATTATTATGAGTCCCCAAGTTTGTCCCATTTCATGGATGAACTTTAGTAATAAGGAAAATGGTGGAAAGAAAAGCTTTTCTTACCAAATCAACGCATCAATATCATGCATCCCAATGAGGTGAACATGATTGTAGTGCCCATTAATAGAAATAATTAAGATTATCACGAGTATCCATGTTTGTCTTATTTCACAGATGAACTTTGATTATAAGAAAAATGGCGAAAAAAAAGTTTTTCTTGTAAATCTAAAACATCAATATCATTTATCCCAACATGGAGAACCTGATTGTAGTGCAGTGCACAATCATAAAAAAATGGAGATTATTATGAGAATCCAAGTTTGTCTCATTTCACGGATGAACTTTTATTATAAGGAAAATGGTGGAAAGAAAAGCTTTTCTTGCTAAACCAAAGCATCAATATTGTATACCCCAATGAGGAGTACATGATTGCAATGCCCATAACAAAAAGAATTAAGATTATTACGAGTATCTAAGTTTATGTCATTTTATGGATGAACATTAATTACAAGGAAAATGGTGGAAAGAAAAGCTTTTCTTGCAAATCCAAAGCATTAATATCGTGTATCCCAATGTGGAGAACATGATTTTAATGCCATAACAAAAAGAATGGAGATTATTACGAGTATCTAAGTTTGTGTCATTTCACGGATGAACATTAATTACAAGGAAAATGGTGGAAAGAAAAGCTTTTCTTGGAAATCCAAAGCATCAATACCATGTATGCTAATGTGGAGAACATGATTGTAGTGCCAATAACAAAAAGATTGGAGACTATTACAAGTATCCAAGTTTGTATCATTTCATGGATGAACTTTAATTGTAAGGAAAATGGTCGAAAGAAAATTTTTACTTGCAAATCTAAAGAATCAATATCGTGGATTCCAATGTGGAGAACATGATTGTAGTGCCCGATCGCAAAAAGAATGGAGATTATTATGAGAATCCAAGTTTGACTCATTTCACAGATGAACTTTGATTACAAGGAAAATGGTGGAGGAAAGCTTTTCTTGCTAAACCAAAGCATCAATATCGTATATCCTAATGAGGAGAACATGACTGTAGCACTCATAACAAAAAAAATGGGGATTATTATGAGTATCCAAGTTTGTCCCATTTCATGGATAAACTTTAATAATAAGTAAAATGGTGGAAAGAAAAGCTTTTTTTTTTCCAAATCAAAGCTTTTCTTTTCCGGATCAAAGCATCAATATCGTGTATCCTAATTAGGTGAACATAATTGTAGTGCCCATTAACAAAAAGAATCAAGATTATTATGAGTATCTAAGTTTGTCTCATTTCACGGATGAACATTAATTATAAGGAAAGTATGGAAAGAAAAGCTTTTCTTGCAAATCCAAAGCATAAATATCGTGTGTCCCAATATGGAGAACATGATTATAGCACCAATAACTAAAAGAATAAAGATTATTACAAATATCCAAGTTTGTCTAATTTCATAGATGAACATTAATCACAAGGAAAATGGCAGAAAGAGAAGCTTTTCTTGCAAATTAAAGCATCAATATCGTGTATCCCAATATGGAGAACGTGATTGTATTGCCACTAACAAAAAGAATGGACATTATTATAGGTTCCAAATTTGTATAATTTCATGGGTAAACTTTGATTATAAGGAAAATGGTCCAAAGAAAAGTTTTTCTTGCAAATCCAAAGCATTAATATCATGTATCCCAATGTGGGGAACATGATTGTAGTGACCAATCACAAAAAGAATGGAGATTATTATGACAATCCAAGTTTGACTCATTTCACGGATGAACTTTGATTATAAGGAAAATAGTGAAAAGAAAAGCTTTTCTTGCTAAACCAAAGCATCAATATTGTGTATCCCAATGAGGAGAACATGATTGTAGCGCCTATAACAAAAAGAATAAAGATTATTAAGAGTATCCAAGTTTGTCCCATTTCATGGATAAACTTTAATAATAAGGAAAATGGTGAAAAGAAAAGCTTTTCTTGCCAAATCAAAGCATTAATATCGTGTATCCCAATGAGGTGAACATGATTATAGTGCCCATTAGCAGAAAGAATCAAGATTATCATAAGTATCCTAGCTTGTCTCATTTCGTGGATAAACTTTGATTAGAAGGAAAATGGTGGAAAGAAAAGCTTTTCTTGCAAATCCAAAGCACCAATATTGTTTATCAAAATGTGGAGAACATGATTGTAGTGCCCAATCATAAAAAGAATGGAGATTATTATGAGAATCCAAGTTTGACTAATTTCAGGGATAAACTTTGATTACAAGGAAAATAGTGGAAAGAAAAGCTTTTCTTACTAAACCAAAGCATCAATATCGTGTATCCCACTAAGGAGTACATGATTGTAGTACCCATAATAAAAAGAATAAAGATTATTACAAGTATCCAATTTTGTTCCATTTCATGGATGAACATTAATAATAAGGAAAATGGTGGAAACAAAAGCTTTTCTTGCCAAATCAAAGCATTAATATCGCGTATCCCAATGAGGTAAACATGATTGTAGTGCCCATTAACGGAAAGAATCAAGATTATCACGAGTATCCTAGCTTGTCTCATTTTATGGATGAACTTTAATTACAAGGAAAATGGTGAAAAGAAAAGTTTTTCTTGCAAATCCAAAATGTCAATACCATTTATCCCAATGCAAAGAACATGATTGTAGTGCATAATCATGAAAAAAAAGAGATTATCATGCAAATCCAAGTTTGGCTCATTTCACGGATGAACTTTGATTATAAGGAAAATGGTGAAAAAAAAAGCTTTTCTTGCAAAATCAAAGCATCAATATCGTGTATCCCAATGAGGTAAATATGATTGTAGTGCACATAAAGAAAAAATAGAGATTATTACGAGTATCCAAGTTTCTTTCATTTCATGGATGAACTTTAATAATAAGGAAAAAGGTGAAAAGAAAAGCTTTTCTTGCCATATCAAAGCATTAATATCATGTATCCCAATAAGGTGAACATGATTGTAGCGCCCATTAATAGAAAGATCGAGATTATCACGAGTATCCAAGTTTGCCTTATCTCATAGATAAACTTTGATTATACGAAAAAAGGTGGAAAGAAAAGTTTTTCTTGCAAATCCAAAGCATCAATATTGTGTATCCCAATGTGGAGAACATGATTGTAGTGCCCAATCACAAAAGCAATGGAGATTATTATGAGAATCCAAGTTTGGCTCATTTCATGGATGAACGTTGATTCTAAGGAAAATGGTGGAAAGAAAAGCTTTTCTTGCAAATCCAACGCATCAATATCGTCTGTCCTAATGCGGAGAATATGATTGTAGTGCATAATCACAAAAAGAATGGAGATTATTATGAGAATCCAAGTTTAACACATTTCACAGATGAACTTTAATTATAAGGAAAATGGTGGAAAGAAAAGCTTTTCTTACAAATCCAAAGCATCAATATCCTGTATCCCAATAAGGAGAACATGATTGTAGTGCCCATAATAAAAAGAATGGAGATTATTATGAATATCTAAGTTTGTGTCATTTCATGGATGAACATTAATTACAAGGAAAATGGTGGAAAGAAATGCTTTTCTTGCAAATCCAAAGCATTAATATTGTATATCCCAATATGGAGAGCATAATTTTAGTGCCAATAACAAAAAGAGTGGAGATTATTACGAGTATCCAAGTTTGTGTCATTTCATAGATGAACATGAATTACAAAGAAAATGGTGGAAAGAAAAGCTTTTCTTAGAAATTCAAAGCATCAATACCGTGTATGCCAATGTGGAGAACATGATTATAGTGCCAATAACAAAAAGAATGGAGATTATTACAAGTATCCTAGTTTGTATCATTTCATGGATGATCTTTAATTGTAAGGAAAATGGCCAAAAGAAAAGTTTTTCTTACAAATCTAGAGAATCAATATCATGGATCCCAATGTGGAGAACATGATTGTAGCGCCTAATCACAAAAAGAATGGAGATTATTATAAGAATCCAAGTTTGACTTATTTCACAGATAAACTTTAATTATAAGAAAAATGGAGGAAAGAAAAGCTTTTCTTGCTAAGCCAAAACATCAATATCATGTATCCCAATGTAGAGAAGATGATTGTAGTGCTCATAACAAAAAGAATGGAGATTATTACGAGTATCCAACTTTGTCCCACTTTACGGATAAACTTTAATAATAAGTAAAATGGTGGAAAGAAAAGCTATTCTTGCCAAATCAAAGCATCGATATCTTGCATCCTAATTAGGTGAAGATGATTGTAGTGCCCATTAACAAAAAGAATCGATATTATTACGAGTATCCAAGTTTGCCTCGTTTCACGGATGAACATTAATTGTAAAGAAAATTTCGTAAAGAAAAGCTTTTCTTGCAAATCCAAAGCACCAATATCGTGCGTCCCAATGTGGAGAACATGATTGTAGTGCCAATAACAAAAATAATGGAGATTATTACGAGTATCAAAGTTTATCTCATTTTAAGGATGAACATTAATTATAAGAAAAATGGTAGAAAGAGAAGCTTTTCTTGCAAATTAAAGCATCAATATTGTGTATCCCAATATGGAGAGTGTGATTGTACTGCCACTAACAAAAAGAATGGAGATTATTACAGGTATCCAAGTTTGTATAATTTCATGGGTGAACTTTGATTATAAGGAAAA
>JBBYHL010437141.1:0-18388 GCA_038381835.1 Adansonia madagascariensis
CATTAATATAAATATCATAGTCAAAACTTTAATTCAATTTCCCAAAGCGTTGCGAGGGGCATATTCTAGTGAAGATTTAAAGGAATGGATAGAGAGTACAAAATTGAAAAAAATAAAAAACATAGGAACGAAGCAAGGACAAAATTGGAAAAATTGGAAGTTGGAAATAAAAGGAAAATCGATGGAGGAATAGAATTGTAGATAATGAAAAGAAAATTAGAAAAGCTAGCTAGCATGGGGTATAAACACCTAATTTTGTTCAAGTTCTCAAATAATTAATTCTTCAAATTTTGGTAACCAAAGGATGTCTATCTCTATTTCCTAATTTGGATATTTTGGAAAGGTAGTGGAAGGACAAAATTGAAGAAGTTAAATTGGTGAAATGAAGGAATTGAAAAATGGGTTGTAAGAGAATTAGTGGGATAACTAAATTGGAAAAATTAAATGAAGGAAACTTGAATTGTAAGAAATTTGGGGGAAAGATTAAATTGAAAACATTAATATATGGAAAAATGAAATTGATGAGTCCAAGTAGAAGGAGAAGTGATAGGGAATCATACTTGAAAAAACTGGAGTGATAAAAAATTGTAATTGAGGCTTTAATTGAAAAATAGATAATGCGTAGTTGATAATAGTCCAAAAATTTGAAAAAATTCAAACTGAAGGACTAATTCATGAAATTGAAAAAGGAAGAGTCAAAATTGGTGAAATTAAGATGTCAAACGAGTGCAGTAGAAGATCAATTTGAAAAATTGAGATAATAGGAGAATGGAATTAAAGAAATTGGAATAGTCCAAAAATTTGAGATGATAGGAGAGTGGAATAGTCCAAAAATTTGAAAAAAAATCAAACTGAAGGACTAATTCATGAAATTGGAAAAGGCAGAGTCAAAATTGGTGAAATTAAGATGTCAAAGGAGTGTAGTTGAAGATCAATTTGAAAAATTGAGATGATAGGAGAGCGGAATTGAAGAAGAGACCTAATGCAAAATTGTCAAAAATTGATAAAAATGAAATTGGAAAGCCAACTTATATAATTGAGATGGGGGAAAGCCAAATTGTCCAATTGAAATAGTAATGTAATTAAAGAACCAATTAGAGGAATTGGGATGGTAAGAAATGGAAACTGAAAGCCAGTTAAAGGGGAAACGATGAACAAGATCAAATCGGAGAAAGTAAAGTATTGAAAAAAATAAAATAGAAACCTAATTGGAAAAAAATACTGAAGAATTAACTAAAATTAGACCAAATTTAAAAAATCCAAAAATATGAGAGATGAATTTCTTAAACAAAGGACACCTATAAAATTAGCAAAGGGTTAATATATATACTGGTACCCGAACCATACCCTACTTCATGATTTGGTACCTAAAAGACTTTATTTTTATCACACGTTAGTCTAAGGCTTAACGATGCTGACATGTCATTTTTTTGGCCAACATGATTGTAACACCCAGCATCATTGACATGTCAGCATTTTTAAAAATTTTAAAATTAAAAAAATAAATAAGTCAATTTCCTAGATGTTGTATGTGTTACAATCTTATTAGTTAGAAAAATGGCACGACAACATTGTTAAGCCTTGAACTAACATATATGACGAAAGTAAAATTTAAATACCTAATGTAAATTTTTTTAGTACTAAATCATGAAAAGCATTATAATTCATGGATATATTATCTCCATTAGCAAACAGCCTTGAAATTTGGGCTTTAGAAAAAAAAACTGTAAGGACTTAGACCCAGTAACGCAGCTTAGCCCAAGCGTGAAGCGATCCCAACTGTATGCTGGCCCTTATTGTTTTTTCCAAGCTCTACGAATTCATAATACATAGTCTCAGATCAAAAAGTTACCACCCACCGAACTGCCAAAGCTCCTTAACACCCCAAGCCCCAAGCCAAGTTAAAGCAAATCAAGATGAACCCTTCTTTGATTTTTTTTTTGGTATTTTTCTTTCATTTTTGCCTTAGTTTTTGTTTTTTTTTCGATCTTTTTTGTGTTCGGATTTGACTAAAGGGAAAAAAAAAAGCAAGCAATTTAACAAGTAGTTAAGTTTAAAACTTAGATTGTGGAAAAGAAAAGGACTGGTTTTAATATGGAAAAATAATGGAAAGGGAAAGGTCAGAAATAAATTTTTATGAATTAACAATAAAAGTTTTAATATCGTTTCATTTTTTATTGGCATTGAAATTTTGATCATAATTGGTAAAAGCTTGTTTCTTTCCCATGTTTGGAAGATGGAAAAAAGGGGTTTTTCCTCAGCAAATAGGGGGATGGTCCCTTTCAATCGATTTCCTTCTTGTGTTTGGTATGGAGTGATCTTTCAAAAATCTAAGGTGATTTAATCACGATAATTAAATTACTATATTTTGTAGTAACTTGAGAATCTTATATTGCCGTGATCTCAAGTCACTGAGAGTCATTAGATCAACCTGTTTTGAGTAATTGAAATCCCATTCAAAAAGTGAAAAAGTTTAATCATAAAGAAAAAGTGATGCTCAAAATTTTTAAAGACACTACGACCAAAAATAAGTTTCTATATAAATATCTAAATATGTTATATTAAAATCTTATCACGTATCCTACTTTTTTATATTTATTTTTTAAAATATTTTTAATATATCCAAAATGGATATTTATAACCTCTTAATCTTGTTAATAAAGTTTAAAAATTGTATTGACTATGGATATGCTAATTTTTTGACATATAGTCCATTTTTTTGAATTAAATTAAATAGCTTAAACAAAAAATATTGCTAAAAATTTTGATTGAATTTAAAAGATCTCAATCGAAAATATTTAAATAGAATAACTAGTAAATAATAATGTATATAAAAATAAATAAAATAACATAATATGATTCACATGCAAATTGCACATCAAAATAGAGTATGATAAATTCATGCTCGAGGAGACATGCAGTTAGGGTGAATTTATTCCGAATTTGTTGATATTAATCGTGATGTATTAACTATTATTTTAATTTTATGATAATAAAGAAGACAATTAAAGAAAGTTGAACATAAGTAAAATGTAATCAATTTTATATTATCTTAGTATATATAATATTAAAAACAAATTCTCTGTAAATTATGCTTTTTAATAATATTAAGCACAATTTGATTATATTTTTTTATGTAATATGATTGCATATTTGACTACTTGAAATTCATTTCTGTAATTATTTATACATAGTGTATGAATATTTTTATATTAAAAAATAGCTAGAAACATGTACATTCACCAAGCCAGAGGTATAAAAAATGTGAAAAAAATGTTTTAGAAGAAAACAAGTTAAGCAGGGTAAATTATGATATAGAAGATAGTTTGTGAAGAAATGGATAGTTTTTAAAAATGTGAATAGTTTTCGTTTTAAATATAAAAATACGTAAGTGGTCATAATATTATAACTTTAAATAGGACCAAAAGTAATTTAATTAATTAAGTTGATGTTTAGTTTACTCGTGACACTAATTCAATAAAATATTTTAAAATAATAATAATAATAATAATAACAACAACGTACATATATGGATATATCGTCCTAAAATTTCTTTCACAACTTTGATCAATTAGTTATCCTTTTAATTAACATATATGTGAATGTTAGCCATTAGGCAAATGTATAAGGAAACTCTTTTTGTCAAATCAGATTAAGGCACTTTGTGGCAGACCAATTAGATATTGCATTATCCATCTATGCATTTGTTACTCATATTTTCCATATCAATTGTATAATTATAAACATGACAAATATTATTAAAATTTAATGTTAAACACAAATACGATAGATGTGTTAAATGTGGTTATATTAATTGTGTTTAAACTTCTTATTATTCTAGAGTTTGTTAAATATATCGTATTTTTATATCATGTTCAAAACTGATTAAGTCTAATTATAATTACATAATTCTCTAGTCACTTTTGCATGATATTGGTACATGTACATAACTAATTCTATGCACATTAATTTTGTATATGCATAGGTATACCATGCACTGTATAAACATAAATATGAAAATGTTGTACCGACTGACCCATAATTTTATGGAAGTGCATGCCGTAAACTAGTATGTATGTTGGTGTGTTATGCAATAATATCTAGTAACCCTTAACGCATGACATGTCTTGTAATTCTTTTCGTGTTAATTATGTTAATATAAATACAATAAATATTATTAAATACATTAAAATTTTATATACAAATATAATATATGTATCAAATATATTGTATTAATCATGTTTAAATGTGTCCTGTCATGTTTATTACACTGTTGTCATGTTTATTAACCATGTCATATAATTTTTGTATCTTGTCCATGTTGGAAAAACTAATTAGATGCACAACGAAATTTTTGAAAAATTTGTATATCTGATCATATTAGATCGTGTTGTTATATACAATAAAGCCATCTTAATCAGTTACTTAAGTTGCGAATCTGAAGATGCTGTCCAAGAATTCAAAGATCCTTGTGAAAGCTTTAATCAACAAGCCTTCTCCACTATTCTCCGATTTCGAGATGGTAGAGTGTGTGATAACTCTTTGTCTCAATCAACTTCAGATTCATACAGCTTGATTCTCCTTAATGACCACCTTCTGTAACCAAGTTTAGAATCATGAGATATTGTGATTAGAAACCTCTAAGTGTGGTGCCAAAGTTTGAAGAAAAACCCGAGGCATAGTCCTTTTATTTATATCAAATAACAAGGTAGCCCTAATTTTAATTAAAATAATTATTTTATTAATTTCATAAAAATCCATATGTAGCGCCAACCCTAGTATTGGTGCCTACTATAATTCAGCCCAAAGCCTAGTGTCCATAGGCAGAGTTTTAGCCAAATTTATTTTACAAAATTTAGCTTGTTTAATCTAAAAACTAATTAATTCTAAACTATTAATTTTATTTGGCCCGATAACTCTCCATACCTCCAATTTAATTCAAAATAAAATCATGGCAATTTTATTCAAATAGAATAATTATGTACTAATTATCAAAATAAAAGTAACTATAATAAAATAATTAATTTAATCACAAATTAAAATAAATAAATAAAATAAAAATTTTAATTTATCTAGAATAGTATTCATATTTAATTTATAAATAAATATTTAAATAAGACAGAATAGATATTATATTAATTGTACAAATAATTAATTTCCCATATCTATTTAATTTAAATTACTAATTCTTGTCTAAATAAATATTTAATCAAATTAAATATATATATTCTAAACAAATGATACCAAAAAAATCATTTTCATTTATTTACTGAAAAAACACCTACACTCTTGAAGTGAGGGAATTGGCGTATCACTTCACCATATTGAGAATCTTCTATCTCCATATATTTTGATCAATAACAAACCATTAAGGAATTATATTAAGCTAGTGGAAGGATCAAGGTAATTACACAATGAACATTAAAAATTCGTGTAAATGGACTTACTGATGGATTAACTGCACTTTGGTCCAATCTAATATATCACTACCTTTAGGTAATATATCTATATCTCTACTTAGGAGTCAAACTATTCTAGATGACCAAGTCAAGCCATCTAGCCAATTGGATTTAGACGACATAATAGTATTAACATAAGTTAATTGCTCATATTAACCCCATGGAATATGGACTATTGATTTAGACTACTTACCTTGTAATGTTATCTTCCTGCATATAAAGTAGTTAACGAGCCATATTTGTTTACATTTACTTTAATATGTAAATCTAAATAAAGACTGAACAGCAATGATATAATGAAAACTTGAATATATATATATATAAATAATCAGTTCAAATTAATGAAATACATTAAAATGTCTTTCATCCTTAGGGCATTCCTAACAATCTCCCACTTGCCCTAAAAGAGGAAATAAGTCATGTCTCATATCCCTACACCTTCAACATGCCTTTTAAAACTCATAACCACTAGAGTTTTAGTAAAAAGATCAGCAAAGTTGTCCTCAGATGCAATTTTACAGACATCAACAACTCTTTCCATCACCAACTCTGTTATAATATGGTATTTCTTATTTATATGTTTTGTCCTTTGCGTTGTCTATATTCCTTGGTATTTGCTATTGTCACACAATTATCACAATAAAGTATAATATGTTTATCCATACCAAGAATTATCTTAAGGTCTCTAAGGCATTTGCAAAGCTAAGTCGCTTCCTTAGATGCTTCAAAGGTAGCCACATATTTGGTTTTTATCATGGAATCAACTATACAAGTTTGTTTTACACTCTTTCACACAATGGCACCTCCTCTAAGGACAAATATAGACAAAGAAGTTTATTTCCTAGAATCCTTACAAGTTTGGAAGACTGAATCCATTATATCCTATTGTTTTAGGTCCATTCTGAAATATGCCAACATATAGTTTCTCGTTCTCTTAAGATACTTGAATATATGCTTCATAGTTTGCCAATGCTTGTTACTAGGGTTCAACTAATATTGACTTACAATACCAACTGCATAACAAATATTAGGTCCTATTGAAAGCATAGTGTACATAAGATTATCCACAGCAGATGCATAAGGGACTTTTTTCATACACTCTCTTTTTTTCAATGCCTTAGGCAATCATCTAATGAAAGAGTGAATCCTGCCATAAAGATTTATGAACTCTTCTTGGAATCTTGTATTACAGACCTTTCAATGATTTTGTCAACGTATAAAACTTGGGATAAAGCTTTTATCTTTTTCAATCTCTAAAACAATAAATGCCTAAAAATATTTAAATTCCCTTAAATCCTTCATGTCAAATGGTTACGACAACTACAATTTGACAGATGACAAGTTCCCTACATCATTCCTAATGAATAGTATGTCATTAATGTATAAGACTAGAAAAACTACTTTGCCATCTTTAATACGTTTAAAAACACAAGGTTTATCATTTTTTGGCTCAAATCCAAAGATCTTGATTGATTGTTCAAATCTTTGCTTCCATAAACGTGAAGCTTGCTTTAATCTATAAATGGATCTAAGCAATTTGTAAACTTTCATTTCTTGGCCATTTACTACAACCTGTATAAGTGTACCGTATAGATGCTCTCGTTAAGATGGCCATTCAAGAATGGAATCTTGATCGCTATTTGCCAGATTTTGTCATCAAAAGCTACAGCAATAACAAAAGAAAGTGAATGGACTTTAGCATCGTAATAGGCAAAAAGGATTCATTATAGTTGATACTAGTCTAGCTTTAAAGATTTCATTTTTTCCTTTAACATTCTTTTATGTCTTTAAACCCACTTACATCCTATAGGTTTTATTTCTTCGGGAAGGTCTACAAGCTCTCAAACCGGATTGGATTTCATTAAAGCCATCTCAATGTTCATAGCCTTTTGCTAGAGCATTGAATCAACAATACTCATGGCTTTATCATAGGTGACTAGAACATTTTCATGTTCCATGGCCTCAGATTGATAAATCTCACCATCATACATTGTTAGCTTCAAAGGAGAGATTAAACCAAGAAGGGGTGAATTGGTTCTATAAAAACTTAATAAATTTGAAGTAAATTGAAAATTAAAAATAAGATTAGGAAGAGAAAAACCAACAATCAATGTATAAAGGTTCAGTCATTTAATTCAGCACCTACGTCCTTTCTTCTTGGTACTTTCTTACTAAGGTAATTCCCACAATTCACTAAGCAAATTGTTACCTTTAAGGCTAAGGTATAACCTTACACTACTATCTTTTGAGGTTTAGATAGAACTTTTTAATTCCTTTGACAATTATACCCTAAACTCTCAAATATTTTCACTCACTTTCACATAACCCTTTTTATGATATGAAAGAAATATTTTACAAACAAATTGAACCTCTAGTAGGTAGATGTTTGCTAGAATTTAAGTACAAGATAAATGAAAGACAAATAGGCTTGAAGCGTATGAATTTGATACAAATAGAAATAAAGAATTTGATGATTTTAAGCTTTTGTTGTTTAATAATTTAATGAAATCTGTACCTATCTTCTTCAGCTGTTTGGAACCTCTATTTATAGTTGGAAATTGATTCATAGACGTTGGGCATTTAATATGGTGGTTGAAAAGCCATTGTAGCCTTCATAAATGCTTGTTTCTATTTAATCCCATGCTATAGTATCGATACAATACCAATAGTGTTGATACAGAAATAAAAAAAGTAATTGTTACTGCTTGTTGTATCGATACAAGGATTTGAGTATTGATACTAAGCAAGCTGTATCGATACACATACCATTGTATCAATACATTTATGGGTTTCAACCAAACCTTGGCTACTTCTAAGCCTTGTATCGATACACATAGGGTGAGTATCCATACTAAGCTATATGTATCGATACATACACACTTGTATCGATATATTTGAGGGTTTCATCCAAACCTTGGCTACTGCCAAGCCTTGTATCGGTACACATAGGGTGAGCATCGATACTAAGCAGGCTGTATCGATGCATACATATTTGTATCGATACATTTGAGGGTTTTTAAGCATAGTATCGATACATTTATTCTTTGTATCAATACCAACCTTTAAAAACGTTTGCGAATTAATTTTAATTGACTCAAACAAATCTAAAAAATTATTCTAAGTATAAAAATACATTTTACAACATATAATTTTTGATAAATTACTAACTTATTATTTTTCAAAATGTTTGTCAATTTAAACATAAATACCAAGTTGAGTATTAATTTAACTTAAGTTGTTTGTTATATCAAAACCGAAATCAAGGTTAACGCATATGAAGAAATTATGTTTTTTTAAAAGCCTTTCGTTTGTGTGTTTGTCCATGGAACTCGAATAGAATCTAAGATCAAAATATGTGGAGCAATTTTATCCTTGATAATTCCTTGAGCACTACTTTACTTTGAGGCTTAAAGTTATTCATGTAACTCTCCTTAAAAAAGGTTGAATGAGTTGATACAATGACTTTCTATTCCTTCAGGTTATAAAGTAGTTCTCTTTTTATTCCTTTACGAATCATATAAACACATAAAATTCTGAATGAGATTATAACTTATTTATTTCTTTATCTTATACATGTGTCGGGCACCCCCATACTCTCATATATCTAAGGGATGGTTTATTCCCCTTCCACAACTTCTATAAAGTTTTAGGAATTGGCTTACTTGGAACCTAATTTAGAATGTAACATGCCATTTGTAGTGCATAGCCTCAAAAGTATATTGAGAGTTTTGAATTACTCATTATAGACAGCACCGTATCCAATAAGGTCCTATTTTTTCTCTCTGCTACACTATTTTATTGTAGAGTATATGGTGCAATCAAATGGGATAAAATCTCATTCTTTACGAGATTCCTAAAAATTCATTGAAGAGGTATTCGTCACCTCAATCAGATTAAAGTATCTTAATGGATTTACCTAATTGCTT
Source organism: Adansonia madagascariensis (assembly GCA_038381835.1). Taxonomy (NCBI): domain Eukaryota; kingdom Viridiplantae; phylum Streptophyta; class Magnoliopsida; order Malvales; family Malvaceae; genus Adansonia; species Adansonia madagascariensis. Next base: position 9,386 of record JBBYHL010437141.1, read on the forward strand.
CACTACTTCTGCATGATACTCTTTGAATTTACCAAAGGTTTCACTTTTGTGGTGCATCAGGTGCACATATCCAAACCTTGAATAAACATTTATGAATGATACATAGTACTTATACCCTCTTCGTGCTTTGATGTTCATAAGGCCACATACGTCAGTATGCATAATTTCTAAAAGTTTTTTGACCCTTACACCTTTTACTCCAAAAGACTTCTTGGTCATTTTACGTTTAAGAAAAGATTCACATTACGGAAGACATAACTCCTTTAAATATTCTAATAGACCATCATTTACCAATCTTTGAATCCTTTGTTGGCCAATATGATAAAGTCTTAAATGCCAAAGGTATGCCTTATTAGAGTGAAAGGTTTTTATCCTTTCAGAGCTATTTATTAATTTAGTGTCAAGCAATAAATACATCTTTGGTTTGTTCAAATAAAGATTAACATCTATTTTTCAAAACAAATAGAAGACTTATTTTTATAAAGCACTTAGTTTTACTAAAAGAAACTGAATAAGAATCTTTAATTAAACAAGCGACTGAAATAAGGTTCCTCTTAAAATTAGGAACAAAAAAAATAGTCTTTTAACAAAATAAATCTAAATTCATTAAAATAAAAATTTACATCTCCCACTACTTTTGCTAACACCACGCTTCAACTACTGGTTCTTAATGAGTGGTTCTTGTTAAGCAGACTTCTGGTTTCCTTAAACCCTTGGAAAGAAATACAAACATGATTAGTGGCTCTAAAATTAATAACATAAATGTCTTTTAAATCTTCCATGAAACAAGCTTTAGTGTAAAGAAGATCTTTACCTTCATTACCCTTAAAAGGTAGGAATTTCCTGTAAGTCTTTATAAATTGACCAACCATTCCATAATAAAAGCATTTTGACTTTTTAAGGTCCTTTGGCTAATAAAAGTATTTTGATTTTTTAAAGAATTCAAACAGGGTACATCAGTACCATTTAGGGGCTAAAAAAAAAGAGATGATGGGGAATATGTGATTTTTAAAATTTCCTATCAATAGTTAAAGTGAACTAATAAGAATAATGATAAGAATCATATCACTTGATGATCCATGCTAATCTGAGGACCTCTATAATAATTACTTCTAAGCTAACCTTTTTGGTTTAGGAATATTTCTAAAGCCTTTAAAGTTTACCCTGGACTACCCTTTTTAAGTTTTCACCTTAAAACTTTATTTATTTTCTTTTATTTTCTTTTTTATCAATTACCTTATTATATTTTTTAGGAATCAAAAATCATTGAACAAGATGAATTTTTAAAAAGTTTCCCAAGAATGACTCGATAGCTTAAAAACTATGTTTGATCAAATTAGACTTTGTAAATAAGTAACGTAGGCTATGGCTTAGGGTTTCGAAAGAAAGGATAAATAGGCCCAAGTCATGTATTGACGGTAAGTGAATCAATGATCATTTCTTTTTAAAAGCACTCAATCTTGCATGTCTTTCTAGATAAAACGTACTTCCCTTTTTTCATCTCTTTCTACTACCACATTTTCTTTTGCGTCCCTATATTTCGTTTTCTTTATTTTTTACTTTGTAAGAACTTGAAATTTAAACTTTTTCTTTTTTATTATTATTCACTTTGAGGAAACTTAGTTATTTAAACTTTCTTTATTCTTCTCTTTAATGGAATTTGAAATTTGAACTTTGATTGGTCTTTTACTTTGCTTTATGACAACCGATTTGTTGTTCCTGTAACTTTCAAACTTGACTTGCCTTTTTTGATTTTGAAGCTTTGCTTTACATGGTTCCTAGTGTGAAAGATGTCCTTGATTAGGGTTTAAAGAAAAAAAATCATCAAGCTAAAAAAAGACTACAACGAGAATATGTGTCCTTGATTAGGTTTTAAAGAAAAAAATCATCAAGCTCAAAAAAGACTACAACGAGAATATTTTTTATGTTTGCAAAAGGATAAAGATATTTTTTATGTTTGCGAAAGGATAGAGAAAGATGGCCATTTGTCATCTTAAATAAAAGCATTTGAACTAACAAGCATTTCTCCAAGAAAAATTATGGAATTTTTTAAAAATCATTTTAAATATTTTAATAATACGATGTTGAAGTCAATTTTTTTCTTTTTTCCCTTTTTTTCTTCTTCCCTTCTTCTTTTTTTTTTTTCAACATTTAGGCTTAAGGAATGCCCTTTAAAATTATTGACTCAGTAGCCACCAATGAATCTAGGTTCTGGTTGGGCTTTTTTCATAAAAAATCAAATTCATATGGGATAGCTTTGAATTTCACATCTTATTCATCAGATATTGGATTGAAAACAATTTTATCCTAAGAAAAAGGTATTTTTGGCTTAAGTTTGCTCATGTTCTACTTGAATCAAGGATTTGGACGAGTGTCATTGAAGTTGTAGTAAAGGTTTATTCAAATGAGAGAGATCTTGGAATTACTATCATTATTTTAATACATGTCAAACTGTAGCATCTAAATTTTTTAAGAGTATAATTTGACTGTTCGGTCATTAAAAAAATCCCAAAAGAAATATTTATGTGTGAAAGGTTTATGGTTGTGAAAGGTCTATGGTTAGATGTATGAGGTAATCATATATGTAGAGGTGAATGACCTTTCTGAAAGAGTTTAACCTATTGGTGATTGTCTAGCAAAGAAATTTTCAAAATGTTTTCATTATCCTAGATATTGGAAATCACTATTGACAAAATTCATGGTCCATCACAGTATGCACATTATTCATAAATCAAAATTTATTTCGAAATTCATAATTTCTAAAAAGAAATATACAAAATTTTAAAGTTAAAATATAAACCGGCCTTGATTAGCATACCACCATAAGGTGGATAATGCTTAGAGTAATTATCATTGACAGGCATTCCCCAACTCATCAAATTTTGCTAGATGGGCATCCTTATAGACCTGTATTTGGTTTTTCCTTCAATTTTTTACTGGGGATTGGTTTTAACCTCCATTGAAAACTTTGCATATGCAACCTCAAATTTGAAAACTCTTTAAAATGCTTCATATTTCACCATTGAAGACTTTGCAAACACTCTTACAATGCTTCAGATATCACCATCAAAGACTTAAAAACTTTTCTGAATACATTGAATATCACTATCAAAGATTTAAAAACTTTTTTAAATACTTTGAATATCACCATCAAAGCTTTCTTTGAATATCACCATTAAAGACTTGTCTTTAAATATCAGAATCGAAGAATTGTAAATGCTTTGAATATCATCATCAAAAACTTATGGATGCTTTGAATATCACTGTTGAAGACTTGTCAATGCTTGAAAACTTATGGATGCTCCGAATATCACTATCGGAGACTTGTAAATGCTGTGAATATCACCATCTAAGACTTATGGAGGCTTCGAATTTCACCATTGAAGACTTGTAAATGCTTCGAATATCACTATTAAAGACTTATGGATGTTTGAATATCACCATCTAAGACTTGTAAATGCTTTAAATATCACCATTGAAGACTTATGGATTCTCTAAATATCAGAATCAAAGACTTATGCATGCTCCAAATACCATAATCGAGGACTTATGGATGCTTCAAATATCACCATCAAAGACTTGTGGATGCTTCAAATATCACCATCAAAGACTTGTGGATGCTTAAAATATCACCATCGAAGACTTATGTATGATTTGAATATCACTATCAAAAACTTGTGAAAGCTTCGAATATCACCATTGAAGACTTGTAAATGCTTCAAAGATCACCATCGAAGACTTGTAAATGCTTCAAAGATCATAATCGAAGACTTGTAATCGAAGACCTGTAAATGCTTTGAATATCATCATCGAAGACTTGCTGACATTTCAAATATCAACATTGAAGATTTATGGATGCATTGCATATCACCATCGAAGACTTGTTTTCTAAAATTTTTGAATACTTCAGATTTCACCATTGAAGATTTTTTTTAAACATACTTTGGATTTTGTCACCAAAAATAAACTTTTTAAAAATGCTTTGGATTTCACCATGGAAGACAAATTTTTTCAAATACTTCAGATTTCATTATCAAAGACTTTAGAAATATGTAATTTTTCTATGATTAATACAAAAATAATGATTGCAAAAATGATGACATTGATCATAAAATGCCATTATCGAGAATGATGCAAATGCTTATGAAATAATGCAAATGCAAATATCAGTAAAGTGATACATGTATAAGAAATGATGTAAATGCTAATATCACCTAAGTGGTACAGATGATCATGAAATGATGCAAATATCAAGTATCAGATGAAGTAAATGCTGTGAATGAAGAGGAAATTAAAATTCTACTTGGCTATTTTTCTAATCTGACTTAATTCCTTCATATTCAATGGAAAATCACTTTTTTTAATCTTTTATCACCAGTTACCCTGATAAGTTTCAAATTCTTAATGTCAAATTTTAATAATTTTCTTGTCCATAGTTAGGTCTTTACCTTGATTTAGTGCCCTTTAATTAAAAAAAGCTTATTGACACTTTTTCAAAATTTTCCAAATGATTGTCTTATTCAAAAATGAATTTTATTTTAAAACTTAGTGCTAAAGCATGTGATGTTTAAATCTCTTGAAGACTAATGAACTTTTATTGAAAAATTTCCTGAATGAAAATATGTTTTTCTCAAAATGTGTTGAAGAGCCAAAAACTTTGGTTGGCCTAAGAATTTTAAAGTGGATAGGATACATGTCTCTCTTTCCTAGGCATGAATAGATTGGGTCATATAAAACATGAATTTTTTTGAAAATAAAAAAAATTCAATGTTCCTTTAAGTCTTCTAATTGTTAACACTTCAACAAGTACTAAAACTGGTCATGAAGAATTCAAAATTATAAGCTTAAGCTACAAAAATGATGGATATAATTTTCAAAATTGGTCTCTTTAAATGAGAATTGACAACCTAAGTTACTTAGGGATATTTGGGTATCCTTAAATTTCTTTAATTTTTCTCCTTGTGAGATTTTGGTAATATCCATAGGTGATACCCACGATTCCTTTACTTCACGCTAATTTACAAACATATTCTGTTTTTTTTAATGTATTAGCAATGGAAAATTAAATAATACAATGATCCGTGTTTGCAAAAAAAATTTATGCTTGATTCTTTAAAATCTGTAATGAGGTGTAATAGGCTACATTTAAATATGGTTAGAAAAGAGTATTGCTTAAAATGGTTTTTTTAGGAACATAGGGCAATTTTGTTTGGTCACATTGCCCCAAGATATAAGTCATAAGTGACATCCAAAAGATAGTGACAAAATTCATGTTTCAGTTACTAAAAAATAAATGTGATTTTGGGCACAATCTTAGAACATATTCAATTAACACAATTAGGTTCCCTAAAAAAAACATTTCATTTATTTAATTTTCAAATAAACTCATAAATTTTTGGGAACTTCATTCTATCACTCTTAACCTATGGACTCATGATTTAGGAATTTTAAAGTTATTTCCCAATAATATTGGGTCTTTCAAATGATCTTCATTTTATTTGCAGAGAAGCAAATGTAAGGGCATAAGCCCTTTTAGAACATTAATTATATTTTTGAAATATATTCTTAAAACATTTAATATGCATGCTTTACAAAATGAAACCAATTCAGAGATAAGATCTTTTCAAAATATGGGTTGCATAACTTACTATGGCATGCGTTTCTTTCTTACAAACCTTGCTATTCACTGTGCTTATCTTCTATCCATATGCCTTTTAATGATATATGGCTTTCCCCTCTTTGAAGCTTAATTTCCCAACCTCAATAAGGTCTTAGACTTTGTACTTGAGAATGAGACAATCCTCTGTAGAATGGCTTGAATTACCAAAATAATAATCACAATACTGGCTGACATTATAGCAATCTAGATACCGAGGACTTCAGAAGCTCAATTTGAATAGGTGTTAAGAAGTGATTTTTAATAAGCTTAAAAAAAACTTTGTATAAGAGATAAGGATCTGCTTAATCCAATTTTGGTTTCGCTTATTGCATCTACTTTAACCATTCCTCTGAGCACTTGACTTATGCGTAGATGTGAAAATATGTGTAACCATAAGCATTGGTTGGTAAGGGCCTTAGGATTCACTATTCATGCTAGGATAACGAAGCTCATAAAGGTGAGGTCAATGTTGATTAAGATCTATAATTGGCTAGTTTATCAGGAAGACAATTTGAATTTCTTCTTCCTTTTCAGTTGCTTTTCTTTCTCTATAATAGGCATACCATTAACTTGTATCTTTCCTTTTTTTGATAGCATTCTCAGTCATTTGCCCAGTGATCACTATATCGGTGAAGTCTTTTGTGGCACTTCCTTTGAGTTTTTCAAAGATTGGATTTAGTAGTGTTTCCAAGAGTAAAGATGCTATCTTTTTTTCCAACAAAGGTGGTTATACTTGGGCTATATACACTTCCATCTTTCAGTATCTATGTGAATGGTTCTTTTGATTTCTTCTCCATATTCTATAGAAATAATCGGTCTCATGAGAAATCTGAAATATATTTGTACTGTTGAAGAAAAACATTGCCAAGTTCATTCAAGACTATACCTAACTTTGATTCAAGTCATTGTACCATATCACTGTTGATCCTGACAGGCTTTCTTGGAAGTAGGGAATAAGAAGCTTATCCTTGTGTCTATGCCCAACCATTTTTTTGATAAACATTTTGATCTTAGCTTTAGGGTCAGCATGAATATACATTACGGGACTAGTTCCCATAGATTCAGCACCTTATGGTGATTGTCTTTCTGCCCCATATGAGCTAGCAATAGTATTAGAATGATTCCCTTGATTCACTTTTTTCCCTCTAGTAGTCATTATTTCCATTGATTCAAAGATTTGTGCTTGCATCTCATCTTGCTTTTCATGATTCTTTCTTGTGTTTCACAATTGCTTGCCTCTATCTTTTCTAAGTTTACTAAATATTCATCTCCCATGATTTACGATGTTTGATTGTTTTGACAATTCTGTTTTGAAATAGAAAATTCTTTTAAAGAACTCATTAATTTAAAAAAAAAAACCTTCATTTTGCCTCCTTACCCTTATATAGTGCGTGTACTGAATGCATGTATGAATTCATATATAAGAATGAATGCAAGGATTAAATTAGTATAATATCAAAAACAAATTAATATAAAGAAATAAAGAAAAGATAAGAAAGATGAGAAATGAACTAGTATAAATAATAAAAGAATTAATATGAGAAAAATAAAGGTTGCCCTGGATAAATTTATTAAGGCATTATAATGCCCCTTGGGGCAAATGTGACAGCCTTGTTTCTAGCAATGATGTTTATACATCATCGCTTAATTTACATGTCTAGACCATGTAGCCCAGGCCTCAAGATGCCAAGTAAAAAAAAAAATCATAGTATGAATGACAATACTCGTTCATCAACAGTCGATACCTGGAATAAAAATAATAATAACTTCTAAGGTAAAGTAAAAATCTTTCTAAAAATGGTCATGCTAGCTCATCATTACCTAATTTATATGTTCATAACAAAAAATAGAAAGGAAAAAGATGAAAGGTGTTCCCTCTTGTGTTCCTAATTCAATAACCTCTAATATCGAGTATGGCTCTAATAGGGTAGTTGGTAAAGTCCACTATATGAAGTTTAGGTTAGACCTATAAACAGGTTCTTCAAATTGCTCCCGAGTCTGAAAAGAATTGACGAGGTACCCTAATCCTTACACATCATGGGTTTATGTCAGAAAAGGTTTAATTCGAGTGGAATATTTTCTATGCCCGAAACGAAGCTAACACCTCAGGCAAGCATAGGAATTTACACCTAGTTGGTTTTTCACTACCCTAGATAGAGGCTAACACCTTAAAAGGCAGAGCTACTTCACCCTTAAAATATTAGGTAGAGGTGACAAAATGAACCCAAACCTAAACTCAAACTTAAAAACCTGCTTGAAAAAACTTGAGTCGGAACCCAAATCGAATTCGATTTGATCCAAATATCAATGGACTGAACTTGGAAAAGCCTGAACCCGAATGGCTCAAGCCTAAAATAGCTTGAACCCAAATGACCTAAACCCGAAATGACCCGAACCTGAACCCAAAATGACCCGAACCTGAACCTAAAATGACCCAAACCAAAAAAAACCCAAACCCGAGCTCAACCTAAACCTGAACCCGAATTTAATATTAAAAATAGATATGAAAAAATTATAATTAAATAGTTTTATATAAATAAAAAACTTTAATAATGAATTTTATTTTAATATTCTTTTAATAATTTAATTAAATATTAAAAATATAATTTATATTTTAAATATGATTAAACTTGCTCATGAGTTGGGCTAGGCCGTGATCTAAATTTTTTTAAAATCTCAATCCCAGGCCCTTATTTAACGTGCCTAGGCCTATCTATTTAAGACAGAATTACTGTTTATTATATTAAAGAATAGTTTTATAAATATTATATATATTATAATTAAATTTAAATAAAATATATTAATTTAAAATCACTGTTTCGAGTTAGGTCGAGCTAGTTTGATATAAAAATATGAGAAGCTAGGCCAGACCCAATTGGGTCGAGTGGATAGCTCGACCCTTAAATAAGTCTATATATGATAAAATATTAATTTATAAAAAAGTAAATCATATCATGAGCTTTAAAAAATATTGTTAATAAAGTATATTATCCATTTATCACATTTTCTTTAATTTTATTAGTTAAACTCACTAAATATTGAGAGTTTGTGTATGTTAGTTAGAAAATTTTAAATACTTCTTTGAATATTATTATTATTATTACTATTATTACTATTATTATTTCAAATAACGGTAATTAGAATCTTATAATAGTATAACAAAGTAATAAGATAAATTAAAAATATGAAAGCCATAATAGATAATACTATATCAAAAATAAAATTAAATATTAAATATTAAATATTAAATATTAATGCTATATATAACTTAATTAAATATTAAAAATTTAATTTATATTTTATATATGATTAAACCTACTCATGGGTCGGGCCGAGCTGCAGCC
>JBBYHL010437161.1:0-18387 GCA_038381835.1 Adansonia madagascariensis
ATTTGAAAATTTATTCCCTCGGAAAATGACTTCTTAGGACATTGGGAATATTTTTAGATCGACCCTCGTCGAGTTAGATTTCTAGCCATATCTTGTCCACCCTCTAAATCCTTCAAACCAATTTAGAATAAATTCGGGAAGCAGGATAGCGCGATGCTATCCCCTGTTTTTGGTCATGGTCAAAATAAGTTGTTTTCCTGAATTTCGTCTCGAGACATTCGAATGTCTCCGTATCACCCCGATCAGACTCGAGAACATACTTTAACATCCCACAAGCTCATATCAAGGCACAACATATTCTATATCTTTACCATCCTCATTCACAATAAATTTTTTTGCCAAAAATTGTCGAATGCTAACCCATTTTCTAAATCATGAAGTTTTGTCATTCACGGGGATACTCCAACCCCGCCTTTCCGAGGGTATACTCCAACCCCGTTTTTCAAAATTGTCAAAGTAAAAAATCTTCCTTTGTCAAAATTATTTATCATCCACGAGGATACTCCAACCTCATTTTTCCGAAGGGATACTCCAACCCTGTCTTCCAATTGCAATTAAATTTTTCTCTTTCCCGATTTCCATGAATATGTCAAACAAATCTCGTTTAATCAAGAAATCCAGATGTATCTCAAAAATGCTCGATTCGGTTATTCCTAAATAATCAATGGCAATAGCGAGATAAATCCCATAGTCCACCCATTTTCTTTATCATTGCATTGAATGATCCATGTTATGTTTTTTCATTTATTATCTTACTAACATGATTTTTTTGTGATGATTATTTGCATTCATGTTTTCAAAATGTTTTCAAATAAAATTAAAGGTAATGTTCCGCATTCGTATCTCTCCAGTGCCCAAAATGGAATATTTCATTTTCAAAGTAAAATCCAGAGGTCATTTTCATTGAAAATCTCTATATTCCCCATCTCTCCGGGGTGTATATGAGATTAAATCTTTTTCATCAAAACCTGGATCATTTCTATAAGATTCATGCATTCGAAGAGGATTATATCGAAATAACGACAAGTTAAGATCGAAAGAATCAAAATCGAGATAAGACATAGCTAGTAAGGTACCGATTTCAGGCGTCGCGAAGAGGTTTGTACCTTATCACGCGTAACCAACTCCCGAACCCAAGCGGTGAATCTTTGCATTACGTAGACCATGAGATCGATGTTTTGAGTTTCGTAACTTAGAACATAGGTTTCAATAGGCATCCAATCATGCCTAGCCCGAAATGATCGGTGGCGACTCCAAGCATTGACCATTTCACGATGGTCATTTGAGACTAATAAGATGAGCGATTCATTTTATGGTCCATTTCACTTCTAAATATAAACAATACCTTGCAAATGAGGTTTATCCCACTGTTAGGAAGATAATACAAGAAAGTTACTTGGAAAATTTGACAAACATGCAATTTAAGCATGAATAAGAAAAATGGTTTTGCCACTCAATAGGAAGTGATTAGTGGTTTGAGTTCACTAGTGTAAAGTATATTCATATGTGGCTTCATTACATTTACAACATGCTTTGAAGTCATATTTTCTTATGTAATGACTTTCATTTGAAACTCAATGAACCCTTAAAAAGAACATAAATAAGGCAAAGCTTAATTAAACTTGCAATTTTATTTAGAGGACCTAAAAAAATAAAGTTAATTATAATTTCTTTTTTTGTTTTAATTGATTCAAGTATAATTGAATCTCTCCCATGACTAGTAATAATTATATCAAAACCTTGAGAGATGGTTATATTTAGAAATTAGAAATAATTTGTTTCAAGGACATTTATATCTATTCCCATGGGTCTTTATTTGGGCATAGCAAGGGCAAACATCTCTATTAGCAGTAGGGCCTGGAGGCACACACCCATCATTGCACCTTTGGCAGCATGTGTTGCATGTTTTATGGCACATCTTTGGCTTCCATGACTTACTGCACCTAAATGCACACTTGGTCTCGCAATCTACATATATCCAATAATAAATGCATGGGAAAAACTTAAAATAATTAATATATTACATTAAAATACTGATAATAATCGGGTATTTGGTTCAAAGATTAATGTTTGTTCGTTATCCAAATAGTTGGATTTGAATTTCTATCTTTATATTGGTATATATATATATATATGGATAAACAAAGTATGAATTATTCAGAAACATTTTTACCTTGTCTTTCAGCTTTAACCATGAGTATCCCAACCTGAAGTTTGTCAAAAAAAAAAAAAAATTAATTACATTTAGGGGAACCTATAAAGAAAGAATTTATGAACAAAAGTTTCGATACATCACAGAAGCTCAAAATCGATGGCTAAAATCGCTTTTAAACCTTAAAATCACATACCTCGGATATTAAGAGAAAGCAAAGAACAATGAGTAAAAGTGTTGCCTTGGTGCTGGCCATTCTCAAACTTCTTAGGATAATAACAAAATAGAAAAGTTGAGAAAAAATAATAATAATAATAATAATAAAATAGAGAGAATAGAAGGGCTATTTTCTTTTGTCCTTCTTTCTTTTTTTACTTCTATGATTTTGGTTTTTTCCAAAGATCCTAGCTAAGAGGCTTTTATAGATGAATAGGATAGAGCTGTAAGTTTTTGGCATGATCTTTGTCTTTGATTATGAACCACAAAGAAATTTTAGGAAGGTAATTTCTAATGTAGAGCAATTTCACAATTTTTTTAGAGGAAATGACGGACAAATAATGATTAGTACGTAAAAAATGGTATTTCCAACTAATGAAAGTTAAGGGAAGAGGTAGAACCTAATAGCAAATATAATGTGTTATCTAAAAAAAATGTGGCTATTTAAGTAGTTCAAATGTCAAATCTAAGAAAACATGAATACCATAATCATACTTACTTTCTAATCTTTGTTTCCTAATTATATTAGTTTTCCACTCTTTTTTTTTTAAACAAAAGTGCTTTGACATCAATTAGGCTTCACACCATCATCTTATCCAAGGGGGCATCTTTTTTTCTTCAATTTTCTCACTTTTGTTTCTTCCATGAAACACAATGATATCTATGTTATATATATTTTTTCTTTCCCAAAAATCATTCTCTACTTTAAAATAGACGGATTGACAACTTGAAATAGACTTAGTTTAGGATAGGATTTTCTTAATTTAGACCTTTAATCAATAAAAAGTGTTTAAATTTAATTATGGAAAGATATAAGTTTTAACTAAAAAATAAATTTTTAATATTTTAATATATTTTAAAAAATAAAAAGAGCTTTTGGGTTTGATGGGCCAAGCTCAATTCGGGTTTGGGCAAGCAAATTTTTTACTATTTGGACCTAATCTAATCTAGTTGCTATGGACACCTCTAATTTAAAGCGCAAAATCTATATATATATATATATATATATATAAATGATGCTTTTGACTGAGTTTGGTGTCACAAGTTAAGAACACCAACTCAATCAAGAAAATTATAGAAGAACTAAACGAGCAAAATAAAATCAGGGATATTTAAGTTGTTTAACTAAAGAAACACCTATTAAAAAAATATGCACCATTTTTAATATCTTTTAATTTTGAAAATATAACCACTCAGTAATATACTTATCTATTTTTTTAATTTGCTTTTTAAAGTCATAACATTTTTTTTTGGAAAGATTTTTCACCCATAAAGTTGAATTATAATTAAAGTAAACTTATAAAATAAAAGATAAAAATATCATTCAGCATGAAATTTAAATAATTTTAAAGTAATTTTCCTTTTTTTAAAAAGCATTGACACATGAAAAAAAAAAACTATCCACTATTTTCCTAATTAAATTTCTTTTCTTTTAATCTTTTATTTTTTCTTTCACCTACATGGTGGGTATATCAAAATCTAATAAGTGCTTATTAGAAACAAGATAAATTTTTTCCCTAAAAGAAAATATTATTTATATAACATGAAGTCTACATCATCAATACAATCAACCTTCTACAACTCATACTTCTACGATTATTTTCTAACAAAATTCAAGGTATTGTAGCCATCTTTAACTAAGTTAAAGACCAACTAGGTTAAAGGAAAAAGAACCTAATTTGACATCCCATGCTTTAATTGGTTTGCTACCCAATTAACCATCCATTTAGCTTTCTTGCATACTTGATTTAATTAAAACCCTTTAAATTGACTTCCACAAACTTTAATATTTCTTTAAATTAGTTCCAAGGTGTCTATGGGCTGGGCTGGGCTGGGTCATAAACAAAAATTTTTTTATATTTCTTACTCAAGCTTGAATTTTTGTATATTAAGGGTTGGACTAATGCAATCAAGTGGAACAATAATGAAGAAAAAGATGAATAATAAGTGAAAATGACTATAAGCAAGGCACTTTCACAAAGTTTTCTTTAGGAAAATAGTTTTCACACTATGGTGCAAATGGTTTCTTGGAAATGTTATCCTCAAGATGTAATACCTACTCAAAGAAGAACAAGATTGCACTTCAAGTTCTTTTGAAAACACTTGAAAATTTGAAAAGTAAGATGATGATTAACTAAATGTACAAAATTATTGAATTAATGCGTTAAATGTAAGGAAAGATATTTACAAGCACCAACATGTGTTAAAGACACCTTTTCTTGAGAGTACTTTTTTTTTGTGAAAACATAACTATTTTTTAAAAACCATCACTCTTAGAATTAATACCTTTTCATAGAAAGTCAACTATTAGATGAATAGTTATCACTTGAAGAATGAATAACCACCTTAAATAGATATATATATCTTTTCTTCAAAAACACTTAATTCATAAAATATGCAATTATATGATTTCCATCCTTTGTTAAGAGGAAAAAACTCTTAGAATAATGTTTTGAAACATGTTATTGTAAGGTAATATATACTTATTACCCAATATTACAAATGTAGGCATCCTAAAGAAAATTATGCAAATTGGTTCTTATGCAGAGCGTATGTTTGAAAGGTGGCCAAGGCTTGAACTTTTAGATTGAATATAAGACACAAAGAAACATTTTCACACTCTATACTCGTTTGTAACTTTGCTTTATCCTATGCCAGCAAGTACTTTATGATTAACCAAAAATCTATAAGAAGCGACTTATGATAAGAAGTGACTATAACTTCTCTTCTTGTAATGTAGACTTTATCAAGAGTGTTTACAACTTCTTTTTTACATATCACTCTACTCAATGAGCCACAAGTTTACTATGGTCTTTATGTGTAATCTCTATGTTGTGAATAACATTCAATCTAGATATAAGACTTTATAAGGAATAGTTCTTTTCATTCTTTTACCCTTACTATTCTGAAAATTGATGTATTAGGAATATTATGTATCTCATGCATAAATTCCTTAGACAATTCAAGATTGATATCCAATGATTTCTATACACAAATATCAATAAATGAAGAGATTATCTTTTAAACTTAAAAGATCAATTTCTTAAGCGATATCAACGAGATAGAGTTGTTACCAATCAAGATTATCTTTGTAATTTATACTAATTTCATATCTTACATAGTGTTGATAAGAGGATCTATTAACATTAGATTTTCAAGTAGTATTTCGTGGACCTTTTCAAAATATTGTGTGGGATGGAATCCTATATTGGAAAAGAACTAATACTACGATGCTATTTATATATAGAGGACTATGTGTCCATAGTAAATTAGGTTTAATGGTGCATTAATATAATAATTAATATTATTATATTACAAGGAACTTGTCATATGTAGGTGAAAAATTATTAATTTTTTAATTAATTTTATTTTTATCTAATTTAGACAGATACGAAAGGTGGCTTGATTATTACAAACCATTAGATTCTTTTAGACGAGTGATGTTTGAACAAATAGGTTTGTTAGAGAATCATTTGTTTATTAAAAACAAACAAACTATTTTGATTAATTGTGACTGTATAAACACATTTTAGACAAGGTATGTCTATTCCAATAGATATATATTAATCTCTATATATGGGTTTATTAGGTTTCACAAAAATGTACTGAAAAATCTTTTAATTCTTATTCTCTCTTGTATTTAAACTTTTCACATTTCTTCCATAAAGGGTAGCTACATAAATTCTTTATATAAGTTTGCTAATTTTGTAGTACACTACTCAGTGCTTAGTGGACTAATTACATCAGTGCAATATGCAATTAGTTATTAGGCTTTGTTGCATCCTCGAGGTCTATAGGCCAGAAACTCTTTTGGAAACCTATGGTGAGGGCTAATAAAACCTTAAAGATGGTGGCATCAATAAACACCTTGAAGCCAGTTCATGTTTGTTCATGATATCCTACATTGTGCTTTAACAATTTTTAAGTTCTATTTTGATTTATTCACGGTTGCTTCTGAGAGCAGAATACTAAAAGAGTTGGCTTCCAATTTTGTCAGACTTTGTAAATACCCTATTTTGTCCATGCCTTTAATTGACTTGTTCTTAGTTTAAGGGTTGATTAGAATTTTCTATGTTCAAATCCTTTTGGATGAGTTATTAATGATAACAATGTCTAGTAGAGGTTTCGAGATGTCTCAATGGCTTAGTTCAATGAAATAAGACATTTAAGTTTGATTTAAAGGGAAATATCGGATTTAGAAAAATGAGACTTAGGTCTAAAAAAATTGAGTATGACAAACGTTGATTGGTATATGCCTCTTGGATAAAGTAGATTGGTTATTGAGGTTGTTTAGATAAAAAAAAAAGAAACTCATTTTAGAAGCTAATCAAAAGTCAACAATTAGTGAAAAGTCAACTATAAAAAGTCAACCTTATTGCCTAGACTTATATTTTTAAATTAGAAGAGTTTTAGAGCTTAAATTTCAAAATTGATTACACCAAAATAAAATTGAATAAAAACTTTAGATTAAGAAAGTGTAATCAAGATCAAGTCACGAGAAAACCTTAGGAATCAAAGTGTTGGAAATTCCTAAGGGCTTAATTCGAGAGGTCTTAGATAAGAAATTTTAAATTTTTTTTGAAGGAAAGTCATTAAGGGACATTTTTGCTATGGAAAGGAAAATCTAATTGCACTTTTACAAGAATATTTCATGATTAATTGGATGAAAAGAAAAATTATACATAGTTAAGCAATAAATATAGCCTGGCTAAATTACCCATGTGATAAACATGGAAATTCTGCTACTTTTTTGCTATAATTTTTTTTAGGGAGGTTAGTAGTTAGTCTATCTCACTTTAAGTGATTAAGGTTAGCTCACTAACACTTTGCCTATAAATAGAAGTGTTTGGGTATCAACATAAACATTAATTAATATTCACACTCATTAAACATATCCAAAAAATACCTAGAATTTTCTCTCAATTTCTCTCATTTTCATGGAAGAAAGGAAGCTTGATTAGGTAATTTTTATTTAATATTTTTAATTTTTAAGCTTATAGCATGATCTGATGTTGAATGTTGCTTGGTATTGTTTATATATGATGCGACCATCATTGTTTAAACTTCTCTAAGTTTTGGCCATGCTTGTTCTGGCTGAGATGATGCCATTTTCTTGATTAGAGCTAGGTTTAAGTTCAATTTGATGAGATTAATGCATTTTTTGTTGATTAATTTAAGAAATAAATTGAAATCATGATTATTTAGCTTAACCTAGTATTCAAACATGAGATAAGTCTAATACCTAGGTTTTAACCATTTCACTTTTAAGAGATTTGATGCTCTGAGATTAATTGAGCTAAGATCAAAGAATTTTGTGCTAAAATTATATGGTTTAAAGATGAAATCCTTAGTTCATAAGATGAAATTAGGTTGAAACAAGCTTAAGAAAGCATGCTTAATTTAGGCTACGTTTGATTCTTCTAGATCTTAGATTTTGTTATGGTATGATGATGATATCTTGCATGATTTTGATGGATCAAGTTAGAATAGGCTTAGTAAGCTTAAATTGATACTTAATTTGATGAAATAATGAGCTTGTTTGTTTGGATCTAAGCTTAAATGATTGAAGTCTTGATTTAAAGTGATAAGCATGCTATTAAGTTGTAATTAAACTTACTTTTTATGCTTTGATTGTAAACTGCTGAGAATTGAGATGAAAATGCATGATAGACAAGCATGCCTTGACTTTGATGCTCAACCAAGCTATTTTGGTGTTTAGGATTATGGTTTCTTAGTTACTGGCAAGTAATAATATGTAGTATGCTACATGTTTGATAAAATATTTGTTCGAAGTGTTTGTGTTAGTATTTTCATAAAAGAATCCTCAAGCGTAAGCCTTAGCAACTTTAATCAATGATTGTGTTAAGGTTTGGCTTTATTAAATAAGTTTAAAAAAAAAACAACTTGGAGGCATTTAAATAAAATGCTTGAATTTAAAGCTGATTTAGAGCATTAGAAATATTTTTTAAAGTGTTTTTAATTAGTTTTTGTGAACCAAACTTATAGAGACTTGATGGGAGCTATAGACACCTAATTTTGTCCAAGCTTCCATGTAAGCATTTCAAGGCATCCATAAACCTCAAAGTAGTAAACATAAATCCATTTCCCATCATTCCTAGCTTAAGTAAGGTGTTTAGGGAGCCAAATGTACATAAAATTTACATTTTTACTTGATTGTATCAATACATAAACTTAAGGTATCAATATAATGGCTGCCATGTCACCAATTGCAAAAACCTTGAGTTATATTGATATAAATAGGGCATGTATTGATACACTTGTTTACTGTATTGACATATTGGAAAAATGTATCGATACAGGCTTGGCAGTAGCTAAAATATGATTTTTAGACCTATGTGTACCAATATATAGGGTGAATGTACTGATACACCCAAAAAAACCCAGATATATTGATATAGTGTTTTTTTTATCTATACATTTGGGCATTTTTGCCTAACTCATGCCATGTTTTTCCCCCACACAACATTGATTCAAAGCATGAGTTTGATCGCATTTTTATTTTGAAAATCACTCAAATTCATACTAGGTTTCATTATTGGGCTTAGGATTGGATTTATCAAATTTTGAGGCCTAAATGGCTAGAAAATGGGACATTGTGATGGAAAATATAGCTTATTCAAGGGTATGATTGGCTTTTCTCCACTTGCAACTGCATAAAGCAGTTTGCTCCATCACCTTGGCTACCAAAACCAATGGAAATGTAGAATGTTAAGCATAGTACCTGGAGTTGCTCTATGGCATAAAGGGAGAACTCCAAAATGCCCTTACTTTTTGCTCTAAAGCATTGGTTGAGCATTTGTTTATAAAAGAGCCAACCTTGACTCAGCAGCACATAAAACATTTTCATTTTTAATGTGCTTCTCCTTAGCTAGAAAACTCCATTTTCGTAGCTCCTTCTACAGCCCCTCAGAGACCTTTTAAAAACCCTATTTCTCAAGCTTTTTTTCTCCAAAACCCCCTCTATGATTAGTATAAGATTTGAGCTCATCTTTGGCCACTCTTTCTTGCTAATCTATAGCAAAAAAAAGGGAAGAAAATGAGCTAAAAACTATTAGAAACTAGGAGAAACAAGTAAGAAAAAATATTAGAGCTTTTGAAAGCAAGGATTTTAAAGCTTTTTGGTATATTTGCTTATCTTTTCTATTTATTTTAGTGTTTATTTCATTTCTCATGCCATATTAGTGAACCTTCACATGTGAATATGACCATTTTGTAGGTTCCATGCATGTTTCTTGTGCCATAAAATATTCTTTTAACTTCGATTGTATTTTATGTTGATTTGATAACATAAAAGTCATGTCTTTTAGTGTTGTAAAAATTTTCACCATGTGTTTCATGCCATAAAAACTGTTTTTCCCCTATTCATATCATCTTTTATTATGTTTTAGGCATCTTCTTAAATGTTCATGCATTTCTTGCATTTTTAGCATGTTCTCTTTGATTAAAATGTTGTCTTATTATTGCTCAAGCACATTTTTGCCATTTGATTCCATGTTTGATTGCTCTATGTGATTAAAAATGCTTTCTTGATGGCTTTTCTTTTTGGTGTTTGTCACCATGTTTTGTATAAAACCTTCCGAACTTAGGCTCACATGATTTCAAATAAATAAGATTAATGTTGGCTTAAGTTTTTCCTACAAAACACTCTTACAAATCTTAGGGAAAAATCAAGCTTACCTGTTTGGATTCTTTGCCTAATAAGGCAAAATATTTTTTTTTAGCTTTTTCAATTTTTTTTTACAATACGCTTGATCAAATGTCTTAGCATTATGACTTGATAGCATGGTAATAGGTCATCAACTGGCCCAATTCCTTGAGATTTCATATGGACTTGTGATTCCACTACCATAGACCTTAATTGTCAGACATTTGTGTATTTGACACCTTGACATGTGTCAAGAAAACCTAAATTGAAAACTCCCCTATTCCAATACTGGTAGCATTGTTACCTAACCTGAAAAGTTATTTTCCAACCCTAGATGATTTTTTTTGGATTTTTCTAGTATTTTCCCTTAAAAAGCATTGAATTACCTTTTCAAGTATCTTGTTTCCCTTAAATGCAATTATGATTTTATGAATCTTTGTTGTACAGAACCTTTGGAATTAACAATTAACATTCTGTTTAGGCCATTTTGTCCCACTAGTTGATTTTTTTAAAATTTATAAATATTTTTCTTAAAAACTGCATGAAATTTCATTTTTAAAAAATTATCATTTGTGATTTAACAATTTTGAATGAGTCCGTGAAGATTTTTCAAAGTTTGCTGCACCTTTTTCCTTACATGTGCTTGTAGTGTTAAATCAAACCTAAGTTTAAAAATTATTTCCTCCTGGAAAGCGATTTTATGGACTTTTGGAGTATTTTTATATTAATCCTTGTGGAGTTGCCTTTCCGATAGTATCCTTTTCTCCATCTAAGACCTTAGAATGAGTTTAAAATAAATTTAGAAAGGCAAACAACGAGAAGTTGTCCCTTGTTCTTAGCATTACACAAAATTAATCTATTTTCTTGAATCAGCTTTTTGAGGCAATCAGATACCTTGGAAAAAAATCCCATTAATTCCCTGATGGAGTCACGTGCCATATGGGTCTCATTAAGCTCGAATTAATGGCAAATGCCCTAAAAGAATTAATTAATTATGTTTTTTATTTAAATTACTAGTTCATTCTTTTTGAATCCATCTTTTTATTTAAAATACTTAAAAATATTTCATTTTCCAAAATTACCTAATTTCCCATCCATCTGGATTTTTCAATATCTATTTTTAAAATTTCTCTTAAAATCAAGTTTTTCTCTCTCTTGAGTTACCCTAAATTTTTCAAGCAAAACCTCAGTTTTCATGCCTTAAGTAGCCAACAAGTCCAAAAGCATCTCAAATTTTTAATTTGGTTATTTCTAAATAATCAAGGACAATTACAAGATACATCCCTACTGTCCCTCTTTTCTATGCTTTTGTGTGTTTAGTTTTTGCCATATTTATTATTTTTTTTACTATTTACTAACACATTTCCTTTGTTAATGAAAAGTTTTACATTCATGTGTTTAATTAGATTTTTTTAAAAAAAAAAAACCATTGAGGCAATGTTCAAATTAGTATCCCTCTAATGCTCGATATGGAACACTCTTTTTAAATTAAATCCGAAAATCTTTTAACCTTACCTATCGCTACTCTTCTGGGTTATGTAATGATATTAAATTCTTTTTACAAAAATTGGATTTATTTTTTTCAAAAATTCATACATTGTAAAAAGAGGATTATATACAAATAGTGAAATGACAAAAATTAAGAAAAATCGAGATCGAGATATTATGTTGCCAAAAGGTATCGATTTAGAGCATCATGGGGTTGCTAATGTTCCCTACACTTAACTGAATCTTGGAACCTCCTAATGAACTTTGGAATATATAGACCATAAAATTGAAGCTTCAAGTTTTGTAATATAAGTTACTAATTTTAATAAGTGTCTAGTCATACTTGTAGACACCTAATTTTGTCCAGATCCATTTTAAACAAATTATGCCCAAATTAGAGAATTTTAAATGAAATGTACCTATCTCTCTTCTTGGACCAATTTCTAACATCCTAGGACTTAATTAGAAGGTAATAAAATAAAATATTAAAAATAAAAATGAGGACGACTATCGGGCATCTTGTTGCTAGGCATTATAGGCAAC
Source organism: Adansonia madagascariensis (assembly GCA_038381835.1). Classification (NCBI taxonomy): domain Eukaryota; kingdom Viridiplantae; phylum Streptophyta; class Magnoliopsida; order Malvales; family Malvaceae; genus Adansonia; species Adansonia madagascariensis. The sequence goes on from JBBYHL010437161.1 coordinate 12,066, forward strand.
ATGGCAGCAAGTGAAAAATTTTTTGGGGAAAGTTTGACATGTTTAGGGACCATGTTGAAAAAAAAGTAAAAAAAAAATGTCATTTTCATGAAAGCCATATTGTATCGATACAGTGTCTTGTTATTCATGGATTTTTAATTTCAGAAACACCTGCATCAATATAAAAACCAATTTATCAGTACTGCATGAAAATTTTCACTACAAGCAAGCTTTTTTACCCCTTTCTTACATTTCTTCTTCCTAATGGCCTTGGAGCACTACATAACCGTACAAGAGGTCTTTCACAAACATTTTTACATTGAAACATATGCATGAGAACCACCTACATGGATTAAGCCATTAAAGTTTAAATGAGCTTAGGATAAATAAGTTTAATGCTCAAATCATACATAGGAACTAAATGGCATCTAGTTTAGTTAGTTTCTAACTATTTTGAGTCTAGCTTAGTTAAATTTCAATGAATGGCTATTTTGAGTCAAAGCTAGAACATCTTTGTTACATAAAGCCAAGATATGGCCATTTGGAGTGAGGTTCTTTTTGAAGACATGCAGCTGAGATTGTCTACCAAAATCAACTGAAAACATGCCTTATTTAAAAGGGTTTCAGCCGTAGATAAGACACCTAGCATTATAGAGCGATTGCCTACAAGCAAGCATTAATGTATTGTCCAAAAATGGGTGGTAGTGCATGGCAATGAAAGGTGATTAGCCAAAGAAGAAAAAGAGAAAAAAAAAAAGGAAAAGATAGTGGTTTTTCTTCTAACTTCAGCATTAAGGTTGTTTTTCTTTCAATTTCTACTTTTGTCTCATGTCTTCTCTTATTTTCTATGTGAGCAAAGGATATTAATCCATACTTAGGCGATATTTGAGCCAAAGGTAATAAAACCATGTTTATGGCTAAACTTTAAGCATTAATCTCTAAACGTTTTATTTTAGTTTTCTTTGATAATTTTTGTTTCAAACTTCATAAAAGTCATTTTGTTACCAAGAAAATACGTTTTCATGCATTTCAAAATAAGTTGGCAATATTGTATAATTGTTTCCATCATGTTGTTTTCCTTGTTCTTACTTTGTTAATTATCCCATGCCATGTGTTCTTTATGTTATGTACGATTCATACATATTAGGACATTTTCATGCACTATGATCATGATTTACATGTCCATTCATTTTCCATGAAAATACTATGATTAGGGCAACATCACCTTGCATGTTAGTGTTATGTATGTTCATGTTGATGGGCTATTTTGTGTTCAAAATCATATATGACATGCATTCTATGACATTCTTGTGCAATACGATAATGATTCATATGTTCATGCATTTCCATGAGGATATTGTGATTATGACTATACCAGCATGCATGATGTTAAATCCAAGTATTTTTATGTTGATGAGGTATTTTGTACATTAAATTCATATATGATGCCATTCTTATATGTTCGTCAAGAAAAAATGTTTATGGGTGCATTTATGATGTTAGAAACTATAAGTGACCATTTTGTAATTTTTTTTATTATGTCTTAATTCATATTAAAGATTACTATGTCATTTCATGCATATAGATACACTTAAGTCATATTTTATGATTTACAAATTATTATGCAATTTTATGCACTTCAGGTCATTTTAGTCATTTTTTATGATTTAGGGGCTATTATGTAGTTTCATGCATTTTAACATTGTAGACACCCTATTTTGTCAAGGCTAATATCCAAGGCATCAAAGGTTATCATTCAAGGCATCATCGAGGTCATTTGGACAAGCGTGGATTATTCATCCATTCTTCTTATCTATGGTAAGGTGTTTGGAGAGCCAAAGGTGTACGAAATCCACATTTTTAGGTGTAAGCATCGATACATGACCTTTAGGTATTGAACAAGGCCTCAATGTCACCAAAAATACAAGTTTCATAAGTTGTATCAATACAAAAGGTAATGTATTGATACATGTGCTTGTGGTATCGATACTAGGCCTTTACAGTGGCTAAAATCATAATTTTTGACCAAAATGTATCGACAGGAAAGTGTGAGTGTCGAAACAGCTATGTGGAATCGATATAAAACTCTTTGTATCAATATAGATAGGCAAATCCATTCCTTGTATCGATACAAAGTACTTTGTATCTGTAGGAAATCTTAGGGAAGCAGGTAATCATATTAAAAAACTTCTCTAATTTACTCATAAAGAAAACATTGGAAACAAATTAAAGAAACTAATATGAGACTCCCTAAATAGGATTGTCTTCCATGATTTTCATCAATCTTTAAAATTAAGAGACCGATAGATCTATTCGAGATTCAAACATACCTCAATCTAGAGAAGTCTCTTAACAATTTCATGATCCAACTATCAAAAACACCAAGCTTGATTTTCGTAAACCAAAGCTATCCAAGCACCCGGTCGCTATTAAGTATCTATACAGATGACCTAGAAAACTTTCAATAAGGAAGAGACTTTGTCACTAAGAGCTATGCTAGCAGCTTAGATTTCAATATATCTTCTCTTGCACTTATAAGACCTTGATTTAACAAACAAAAAACAAAGGATAAAATAGTTTTCTTCTTGAAGAACCAAGACTGCGCCAACTCCCTTAGGTTTCTAAGAGAAAATGCAAACTCGATTTTAGGAGTTTTCTTGGTTGATTTTCGAAGCCTCTGATCAGCTATGTGGGATGAAAAACATAAGTACCATAGGGTATAAAATTTTAATTTTTAAAAATTATAATTTTGCCCTAACCTATATGAACTTATTCAAATTGGGCCTAAGTAACCATTACTTATATTAAACATATAAACCTAGTCTCAAATTAATTTTTATTAATCATCATTATGTGTGTGACCCATTAGGACCCTATCATATTGCCAATAAATATATAATAGTACAATTAAGAATATTTTATATTTATAGACCAAGGTTGTAATCTAGCAATGCATCATAGGCACCTAACATGAAGGGAGTGTCAATATGGTTTAGACAAGCCTTTCATGGTTTAGTATCTCAAATATCCTTTCATCATATATCCTAGAATTAGCAAAAGCATTGTTCAGTGTCTACTTTTAGGTCATTTTATATTAGTATACAATCCTTATGGGTTACTACATAATCAATATTGCCTTAGCCAAGGACTTTGAGTTAACACAAGCCAGGAACATGTGAGATATGTCCCTTTATGTTATTGAAGGTGATAAATCCTCTGTGGACCACTCATTCACCTATCATATGATTCATGCCATACCCAAACCACCCTACCATAAGCATATATCTATTGTGGACCCACTTATGATGGAATCAAAGCATGATACTCCTCATACAAGATGGCCTAGTGTCACAAGTCTAAGGATCATGTACACTATTGACACCTGAGAGTATTTCCATATACACTTGAGTAAAATACCAAATGGAACTCCTATAGCAAGTCATATTTAGTGAATTGTTACCATAACAATTACCCATATGATGTCCCCACATATCTCTATACTTTAATTTAGGAGATTAATTGCATGTATCCTCTGCATAGAGTCATACATATGCCAATATTTGTGCATTGCAAATGCCTTATCTTGATAATATGATGACCGGAAACATTTTTAGAAACACAGCATTGATGTATAAGGATCTCGTAATTATAACTCCTTACAATTCATGTGCAACGCCAATGTGTTTCATGGGCTTTATCTACATAAAATATTTATTATAATGATACAATTAAATCTTATGGATAAAGAAATACCTTTATAACAGTAGTTAAATATCATGTTTGATTATATGAAATAACTAAATGCCAATGCCTTACAAGCCATAATGATTGGCTTGCAGGGTTTACACTAATAATCTACCACTAGCACCAAAGCCAATTACCCATATGTCGAAGTTCCATACCCTTCATATGACAATCATGTTTCTGCTAAGACAGAACTTGAGTGAAAGAATTAACTAAGTTCTCTTCAATAGGTTTTTGTCCCATACTAACATCACATCTCTCAATAATATCTCTAATGATGTGATATCACCATAACATATGTTTGAATTTTTAGTAAGACCTTGGTTCTTTAACTTGTGCTATGGCTCCACTTTATCTGGTAACAATGCTCAGAACCACATCAAGTTCATCAAGTGAACTTCTTCATCCAAACTTCCTCCAACGTGGCCTCGCTCGTGAGAATGTATTTGGCTTCAGTTGTTGAGTCTATAGTCTTTTCATGTTTGGAACCTTTCTAACTGACTATAGTACCATTAAGGGTAAACAAAAACCATTTTTAATGTGCTATCAACCTAATCATATTGGAAGCTAGCAACAGAGTAACCCCTAACAAGGAGTTTAACCCCTCCATACATGTCCTTCCATCAATGTCTTACGACACTACTCTTTTGAGTAATGTACACCATGTACCATAGATAGGTTTTTTTTCTTAGAGTTTTCCATGCTAAACCTTTTTAACACCTTACCTATGTAAATGGATTCTGATAAGCCAAGCAACCTTTTTAATCTCTCTTTATAGATCTTAATTCCTAAAACATATGTTGTTTTTTCCAAATCCTTCATGGCGAATTGTCTAGACAGCCAGACCCCAATGGCCTACAGCATCGGTATGTCATTTCCCATGAGCAACATGTCATCAATATATAGCTCCAAGAAAACAATAGCTTGCCCATTCATCTTCTTATAGACACACAGATCATCAGGATTCTTTATGAAGTCAAATTTTTCAATTACTTCACCATATTTGATATTCCAACTTCATGAAGTTTATTTTAGCCTATATATAGATTTCTTAGTCTGTATACTCGATTTGGGTTTGATTTAGATGTAAAACCATTAGGTTGTGTCATGTACACTTCCTCTTGCAAATTCTTATTAAGGAATACAATTTTTACATCCATTTACCATATCTTATAATTGTGATATGTAGCTATAGCAAGCATAATCTGAATAGATTTTACAATGGCAGCTGGTGAAAAGGTTTTCTCATAATCAATGCCTTCTACTTTATTATAACTTTTTACCACCAATCTAGCCTTATACATCCGTATATTGCTATCTATATTAGTCATTCTCTCAAAGACCCACTTGCACCCTATGGGTTTTATCCTTTTAGGTGGATTAACCAAAATCTGTACCTAGTTGACTTCTATTGAATCCATTTTGGATTTTATGGCTTCAAGCCATTTATTGGAATCAATTTTGGATATTTCTTCCTCAAAATTGGTAGGTTCATATCACAAGGCAAGTTTTCCTAGCTTATGAGAAATTTGTTTCTCTCTAGAGCTTGCTTGATTCTACCAGATCAACAGAGTAGTTGTGTCTTTTGAGTTTAGGTTGAGCATTCTATGCTTCAAATATTGGCTAAAGTTCCATAGAAATGTTTATTAGTGGTTCTTGAACTTCTTTGAGATCAATTTTACTTGTACTAGACCCTTCAAGTAGAAACTCCTTCTCTAGAAAGTGTCCATGTTTTGAGACAAATACTCTTTGCTCATTGTGATTATAAAAATATAATCTAGCAATTTCTTTAGGATACCTCACAAACTTACATTTGATTGGTCTTGCTCCAAGTTTATTAGTTACTGTATGCATCACATAAGCATTGCATCCCCAAATCATAGTGTAGGATAAGTCTGGCTTTTTACCTTTCAATATCTTATATGATGTCTTATCAATAAATTTGGATAGAACCATATTTAGAAAATGAGCAACAGTTTCTAACAAATATCCCCAAAAGGATATCAGAAGGTCAACTTTAGACATCATGGAACAAACCATGTCCTATAAGGTTCGATTTCTCTTTTCAGACACTCTATTATGTTTTGGGGTTCCAGATGGAGTCTATTGCGATAAAATATCATTTTCTGTTAAATGACCCAAGAATTCTTGACTGAAATATTCTCTTCCTTGATCGAATAAAAAAGCTATAATACTTTTGCTAGTGTATTTCTCTACTTTAGGCTTAAACTCTTTGATTTTTTTCAAAAGCTTCAAAGTTTTACTTCATTAAGTACACTTACCCATACCTTGAGTAATCATCGGTAAAGGTAATGAAGTAAGAATACCAATTTCTAAGCATTGTATTCATTGATCCACATACATATAAATTTACTAAGCCCAACAAATCTACAACTTTTTCGCTTTTACCAGTAAAGGGTGACCTCCTCATTTTACCAAGGAGATAACATTCATATGTTCCGTATTATTCATAATCAAATGGATCTAGATAGCCTTGTTTGCATAACTTGGCTATCCAACTATCATTAATATGATCAAGTCTACAATGCTAGATATAGGTTTAAAAAATGGATTGGAATTTTTCAAAATTGATTTTATG
>JBBYHL010437172.1:0-14283 GCA_038381835.1 Adansonia madagascariensis
AAATAAGTATTCGTTCGTTCATATATCTATTTTCTTAGTTTACAAATAAAAATTTCCAAAATCTAAAATTTTATGAGCATGAATAAAAGAATGATTATGCTTAATGATTGTGGGGAGAAAATCTTACGTTTTTGCTTGCGACAAAGGCGTGAAGTTAGGAGTCTTGCGTCACAGCTTTTGTAATAAAGCTTTGTAATAAAAGGCTTTATTAATTAGAGTTTATTTTTTTATATGTTAACATTAATTTTTTTTAATTTTATAAATTAAATTAAGAATTTATTGAATTTTGATAATCTAAATATTAAATACTCTTTAAAATTATTATATTAAATAAATTATAATGTATGATGTATTGAAAATCATTAAATTAATTATTAATTATTATATTTAATATAAAAATATTATTATATTAATTTAACAAATCGTAACTATTAACGAGTATCCTTAATACATGTAATAAAATTATTTTTAATATAATGATAATATATGTTCCTTTATTAGTTTTAACTATGAAATTTTAAAAATTTTATTAAAAAATAACTTCATTATAATTAACGCATAAAAAGTACAACCGAAAAGATTCGACCCACGTCTAAAAACATCACCAAATTGCGGCTCTCACATCATCCAAGTCAACGTTATCCAAACTAGCGTCTGTTTTAATTATCTTACCCATTTTGGGTTGTACAACGTTGAAATTATATAGAATTTAAAATTTATATTATTTGATTAAATTAAATTTAATTAATTATATATAATATTAATGTTGTATTTAAATTTAAATCGATTTACAAATATTTTAATATGGAGTGTATTTAATATTTCACGCTTTTTTCTATATAGTGCTCAGTGGATTCAATTGTGAAATTAAAATAGATAAAATAGTCCAATGATTCTTGAGGATGCCGGCAGGGGCGAAGCTAGGCTGGACAGGCAAAGTTCTTGGCCACTTGCCTCTCAACTTCTACTTTTAGATTATTTTTTAAGATAAAATATAACAAAATTTTTATTTTGATTCTCAAATTATTATTTTAATTCTGGCTTCATAACATAAAATTATTAACTTTGTCTCCAATGCTGGCTTGAGTATGTCTAATGCTCCTAGGTCTCCCTTGGATTTAGGATAGCATATGACTGTCCACTCAACGCAAGCTCCCCTTGCTGATCCGTCATGTCCCTTGGTGTGAAACAGCTGTACTTGGTCGACAAAAAATGAAAAAAAGATATTTAAAATATGATATTATCGCGGGTGAAAGCTTAAATCTTCCGACATTAATTCTTCCAAGTTGAACTTTTTCCAAAATGTTCGTGCTGTCGTGCGCATATGTTGCTTTGTATTCGTTATTTATTGCAAGAAAACTTGATGCATAACCTTAAAGTTTTCATGCATATCTGCACATGCATGATAAGATAAACTAAGTCAAACAGCAGAGCCGTCATCAAAATTTTGTCCACGATCGCGCAACTTTTTCTTTTTTGGCCCAAAATTAGCGCAGCTTTTCCATTGCAAAAGGTGACAAGTGTTGAATTATATAAACATATGTATCGCAAAGAAATTAAATCCCAGAAATAGCTTCGATTTTGTTATTATAAAAGTGGGATATTTCTACTAAACTGATTGGTATCATTAATTATATTTATTTTGTACGCGAAATGTCGAAAAAGACAAATTTCTTGGCAAATTTGATTCGCTGGCTTCGCTTGCTTGAGATATCATGAGTTTGACTAAAGCAATTGTTTTTTAATTATTTTCTTTTGTTTTGTTTAGAGGTAGAATGTTCGATTGTCCCAGCTGTTTTTTATTGGGAACATGTTGAAAAGTCTGGCATATTGCGATTGTAGTGAGGAGACTTGCCCCATTTGCAGTTTCTAATCTTCAGCCCATTCTCCTTATCCATTCTACCAAGGATCGTCTCCAAAAGATTACTGAGTGTAGAAACCTGAATTTGTGTGTTAAAATGCTTTCATTAATTTGTGCAAGTGCATCATTAATTTGCCGACATTTATCGTATTCTCGTCCGACAAACAATTTGTTTTGTAATCTTGCATGTTGCCTTTGGGCATTCGCACGATCGCTCTCGATCGTTATATAATTTTGATGTTTGAGTGTTGGATTATAGGCTCTAAGAAAAGCTCAACAAGTTTCTCTTTTTCAGTCAAATATCATCAGCCAGCTCATGCCAATTTTTCTTCGCCATATTGTTTTCCGCGAGAATGAAATAATATGTTAGTAATCACACAAAAGCCAAAATATTAAATAAATAAATAAAACCTCACTCCTAACCATGAAGTTTATGACCAATAATTTTTTTTCCCTTTTAAACCAAGAAATTTTATTTTATTAGAAATAATGTTAGTAAATTAGGAAAACAGCGAGCATTGCCTCGTAACAAAATATTAAAAAAAAATAGGAATATAAATATCATAAAAGATACACTCCCGAAAAGAAAAATCTAACTTCAAATAATTCGGCTAATAGTCGGTCTAACTATTAATAAAATGTTGATTTCCTAGTTCCAATTACCAAAATTTGATTCTAGACAACTTCATATATATATACAATCGAGCTTTATCGTGTAGGAGGTTTGAAAATCTAATTTCTATATATAATTTATTAATTAGTTGGACTGTCAGGTTTAATATTTAGGAGCTTTTATATTTGCTAATAGCTTATATACATTTGAAAATCTAAAAATTCTATACTGATTTTTAAATTAAAATTAAATTAAATATATTTCTAAACAAAATGATCTTCCATATCAAAGTACAAAAAATGTTTTAATACTTCTCGTGAAATAAAATTAATTAAAAAATGTCTACCAATTTAACTGGTTTTTTTTTTTTCATTTATTTGTGTATTATTTTTATTATTTTTTTGTATTTATCCTAATTTTCAGACAAATATAATGAATACTGTCGATAATTAAGCCAATAATTAAAGGGCATCTCTGAGATTTGGCAATTTGATAGAAAATATCTGAAATATAGCTTTTACAATGTTAGTGATGACTTTCTTTTTGTATGGCTAGATAATATCATCAGCTTGAATTGGAAAAGCTAGCTTGCACACCGAGAAAGAAAACAAATGGCGTCAATTAATTTGGATATTGTGTTAATAATTAAGAATTACTTGTCCACACGTGAATTACCTCTTCAATTAGATCAGATAATTTTTATATATTTGTTATGTTTTATGTATTTATATCAGTAATATAAATATAATACAAATTATTAAATATGTTAAAATCTTAAATTTAAATGTGATGCGTAAATTAAACGTATAATATTAATTATATTTTTACATATTATTATTTTCATATTTATTAAATATGATTTTTTTTTCTGAAACAATAGGACTATCAATTCTCAATCGCAGGTTAATTAATAAATGACAGAGTGTTCGTATGCATAGCATACAAAGGAAAAAAAAAAAAAAATTAAGGTGGCTTTAAGAATTAGATTTAATCTTTAAAATCATTTTATTAAAAAAAATGTTGGGCGATATACGTCAGATTACTGGATCTAGAAACATGAATTCGTGTGTCGAATGCTTTGATTTGGACTATTATTTATGTGCAGGTTCATCAGTAAATGGGATACTTGAAAATATCACTTATTGTAATTTATCTCATTTATCAAATTAAAACTCGATCCTCTTTGTTGAATTCCAAATTTTGATTTGAAAAACGACTATTACTGAATATTTAAATAGAGTAATACTAAATATTATATAGTAGTAATACTCATTTGAAAAACGGCTAGTTGAAATTTCATACCAAAATATATAATTATATAGTAGTAATACTAAATATTATCTCAATCTAAAACGACTAATTTGCTTTTCTTTATATTATGAAACAAATAATGTAGCTTTGCTTTATTTAAAAGTCATTTATATTTGATAATGCTCTTTCGGAACCAAATAAATACGAAACAAATCAACAAGTGGCTTTGCTTTTTATTTTTTTAATTCATTATTGTCAAAATCAACTTTAAATTATCATATATATATATATATGATTTCATGATTTATGAATGAGTCTTACATATATAAATGATAACGATAAATATATTAAAAAGCAATGAATAGAACCTCGATCCTAAGCAAATGTAATTAACCATACTTATACTTTCGAAAAATCATAATACCACCTAAGATTAGGTTTCATGCATGCATTTTTCACCAAACAATACAACTATATCTGTTTGACTCAAAGTAGTTGAGTACAAAATTTTTTTATTAGGATTGATCTATATTACTGTTTAATTAATAAAAATAATTTTATTTAAATTTAATTATAAAATTATAAAAATATATTTTTATTATTTTTAAATAGTAATTTAAACGTATGAGTTAAGTCAAATTCAAACTTAATAAAAAAAAATTTTACCCAGCTATTCACGGAACGTAAGAAGCGGATGAATAATCATCTGCTTCCACAAAAAATCGAAAAATTTCTTGAGAATCCTACAAGATCCATTCGTTCTTTTTTTTCTGATAGATGGTCAGGACTTTATCTGAGTTTGAATCTTACTGAAAGGTCCACTAAAGATCAAAAAACCTGATCGAATCTAACCATGAACACCTCTAAATAAACCTGCCCACGATTCATTAATTAATTCCAATTTCTAGATCGTGCAAGATTTGCTCCAAGTATTTGGAAAATTAGGAGAAAATGACTAAAATTCGTCTTTTACTTTGTTAATATTGATGATTTTTCTTTTTTCTATGGACCGGCGGATTTAAGAAGATCAACTTGGAAAAGCAATCTCGCATACCGAGAAAAGAGATAAATAAATAATTAATCAATATAACGCATGCATAATCAGTAGTTTGATATTGGGTTAATAAGAATTTCATACACTACATTTCTTTTTCTTTTATATAATGCAATCAAATTAGTTGAACTTAACATAGGCTATCTCTTTAAAATAAATTGTTCTTTAATTAGGCACAAATTTCCCTCTAATTCAATTATTATACCCAAATTCATTAACTTGTAAGATGTTTCAATATTTTTGAGTTGATTAATTTGGAAACTAATGAAACCTAATTAAAAAGTTTTGTAAATGGAGCATTAATATTTTCTTTGATATAAAGAAAGCAAAAACATTATAATGATAAACTGAAAATAAAAAAAAATATTATTTAAAATCAAACTTAAACTCAATACGTCATTCTCGTGTACGTTTAACAACTAAGCCAAGAGGTTCTTGGCAATGGCGCATTAATATGATTGTATTCTTTCTTGTTTTACGGAAGTACTTTTTTTCCCCCACGCTTTTGGTGTAGATATTTTCTATTGTACTCCAAGTGACAATTGTTTAATTTTCATAGTGGAATAATTAAGAGAGCTTTAAGAGGTCGAAACCGGAATTATTTAGTGACAATTCTTTATGCGAACATACACCACAAGACGGAAAAGGTAGGTTTGGAACAAAAGAGAATCAATGGCAAAGTTAAAAGCCATAGAGGCTGAATGTGATGAGCAACTCCGAAGAGAGACTGACATCATCATACAGCAAAGTGCCAACACCCAACTCCGTCTTGCTTCAATGTTTCATATCTTAAAAGCACAACCTTACACGAACAACTAGCTAGTATTTTAATAAGGTAAATAAAAAGAAAATTAAGACAAACAACTAGGTCCATTCCTAAGCTTAGGGGTTTCTGATCGACCTCCTCGCTACTTCACTCGAATTTTGTAGTGACCATTTGTTTTGGAGAGAGTGACCGTATTGCCAATCCTGGATCCAGCAAAATTCCGCCACTCTGAACCGCTGATGGTGAACCTGCCGTCTCCTTTACTCTCGAATTTGAAGTCCCAGGATCGTCCGGATCCATCTTCAACCCTCAAAACGCTTGAACCACGAGGGAGTTCTTTGCCATTATAAGGAAAGATATACACCGGTACACTGTCTCCTCTAAGAAGGACTTTGAAGATCTGCCCCATTTCTGCTACTATATTGAACGTTTCACAAAACAAGCTCTCTGTGTTTGAAGTTTGTAAACCCCATTAGAGTGAATGTGTTTATATAGAGTGAAACAGCTTTGCTTGCTCGACGAAACAAAGAAAAAAGTATATATTTAAAATATAATATCTCGAGCAGATGCTTAAATCTTTCGACATTAATTCTTCCAAATCGAACGTTCTTCAAAATGTTCGTGCATATATTTTACTTGGTTTTCGTTATTTATAGCGAGAAACCTTGTTGATACATTATATAACCTTCAAGTTTCTGCATATCTGACATGCATGATGAACTAGGTCAAACAAAGCAGCCGTCATCAAATTGTGTTCACGATCGCGTCAGCTTTTCTAATTTTTTGCCCCTAAATTAGCGCAGCTTTTTCGTTGCAAAAGGTGACATGTGTTGAATTAGATAAACATATCTGACAAAGAAATTAAATCCCAAATATAGCTTCACTTTTGTTATTATAAAAATGAGATTCTACTAAACTGAATAGTATCATTAATTGTATTCATTTGTACGCGAAGATGTCAAAAAAGATAAATTTTTTCGTAAATTTATTCGCTGGCTTCGCTTGCTTGAGATATCGTGAGTGACTAAAGCAATTAGTTTTTTTATTTTATTTTGTTTAGAGGTAGAATGTTCAATTGTAGTAAGGAGACTTGCCCGTTGCTAATCTTCAGACTTCAGCCCATTCTCCTTGTCCATTCTAGCAAGGATCGTCTCCAAAAGATTACTGAGGGTAGAAACCTGAATTTGCGTGTTAAAATGCTTTCATTTGGGTCATAATTTATGTGCAAGTGCATCATTAATTTGCCGACATTTATCGTATTCTCGCCCGACCAAGAATTTGTTTCGCAATCTTGCATGTCGCCTTTGGGCATTCGCACGATTGCTCTTGATCGCTATATAATTTTGATGTTTGAGTGTTGGATTATAGTCCTTGGAAAACCCCAGCAAGTTTCTCTTTTTCAGTCAAAGATCATCAGCCAGCTCATACCAACTTTTCTTCGCTGTACGTGTTTTTCTCGAGAGTCAAATAATATGTTAGTAATCACACAAAAACCAAAATATTAAATAAATAAATAAAACCTCACCCTTAACCATGAAGTTTATGACCAATAATTCTTTTCCCTTTTAAACCAAGAAATTTTACTTTATTAAATAAGAAAAACAATGAAAAACAGCGAGCATGGCCTCGTAACAAAATATTAAAAGAAAAACGGAAAAAATATAAATATAAATATCATAAAAGATCCACTCCCTAAAAATATCTAACTTCAAATAATTCAGCTAATAATCAGTCTAAATATTAATAAAATGTTGATTTCTTAATTTCAATTATCAAAATTTGATTCTGGACAACTTTACATATATATATATATATAAATATAATCTAGCTTTATCGTGTAGGAGCTTTGAAAATCTAATTTCTATGTATAGCTTATTAATTAGGTGGACGGTTAGTTTTAATATGTACGAGGTTTTATATTTGTTAATAGCTTATGTACATTTGAAAATCTAAAAATTTTATATTGATTTTCAAATTAAAATTAAATCAAATATATTTCTTAGCAAAATGATCTTCCATATCAAACATGAGCTTAAAAAATTTATCGAGGCTTGATCTTAATCAAATCAAGTTTGTAAACTTACATTAAGTTTGATTCATTAAGTAGAATAAAGTTATAATGGAATAGTTATTTTATAATAATAGAATAGAGGAAGAATGTAATAAAATAGTTATATTCAGTAGTTTAGTTTAATAGAATATAACAGTTTGATATTCGAATCCCCTAAAGCAATATTTTATTCCACTTAAAGTTGATATGATCATTCAATTGGGGATATATAAAATGAATTTTCAGTGATTTCGTAGAACAAAGCTGTAATAAGCTATTTATCAAAATAATTATTTTATAAACTAAACAGCCATATTGTTATAACGCTTTAAAATATAATTATACTAAAATTTTTATTACAATAAACTAAATATACTATTAATAAATTATTTGATTCATCAAGAATTCTATTACAAGCAACTAACTGTAACGTGTAGGCTTGCAAGATCCAAGTGGAAACTGAATGGCCCAATATTAACAATTTGAATCTCACTTGAGCCCATAAATTCTTTAGAAAGAGGAAGAGTGAATTGAGTCCAACGGCTAGAATACTCCCTCCACCCAACATGATCTAATCTGGGTATATGAGTATTAATATAAAGATAATATTTTAATAATATTATTTAATTTAATTTAATTTAATTTATAAATATAAATATTAATATTTTAATAATATTTTAATAATATAATAAATAATTAAACGAATTTTAAAATAAATTCATCTTTAATTTTAAAATTTTTTAAGTTACGAGCTAATCTTACCCAGACAGGCCAATGACTCTGCTTCGAGACAGTGGACTCAGGCCCAATACTAACGTTTCGACCGAATCCTTCAATGATAAATCTCGCTTTTTTCTTTACTCCATTATGCATTTTTGTCCTGTTGCATTCACCTGCAACTGTAATATGCGCCAGTTTTGTCTTTTGAACGGAAGAATCGGTTGAAATTTTCCATTTTTCTTTACTTCATTATAAATGTTTTTGCTGAATATAACTTAAGAAAATTTTGAGAACATTTTTTTTCCTTTTTACGTGCCCTGGTTTTTTTTTGTATTCCTGGCTTCTCTGCCTAGTCCATTCCGGCCACGGTCCGCCGCCGATTTCCACCTGAAAACATTGTTTTCCTCTTCCTCTCATGGCCCTCTACCTTTCCACAGTTTGTTGATCTGCCCCACCTCTACCTATTCCAACGTAAGCAGCCACTAACTCCATCGCCTCTGGTGTTTTTTTTTTTTTTTTTCGTTCTTGCTAGTAGGGGCCTGGGAACTTGAATACTTAGAGATCCTTTTGCACATTCTCATATTCCCCCAATTATTCGCATTTGCCCAGCGAATCAGAAAAAGGAATTTCGAGCCTACATTGTCTCTTCTTGTGGAGAAAAATATGTCCAACTTGGATGCGGAGAACTTCTTCAAGGTTTATCTCACAAGTCACAGCTTTCAATCAATGGTAATTCTCTCAAAGATTCAGTTTTTTTTTTCCATATGGGTTTTTCTCTTTGTTCAAGCTTTAACTTGTTAAATTTCATGCTTTCTATGAACATTTTCTGTCTTTTGCTTGTTTCATTAATCATTTGGGTTTTACATCTCAAAAAGGTTGAACTTTTACCATTTTTGGTTCATGGTAAAACATATAGTAACTATTATCAATTTGATCTTCACTGAAAGTTTTAGGTAAATCTAATTCCAATTTTGGCTGGTAGAATTGTGGTTAAGGGCAAATTTTTTTTTTTTTTTTTCAGTTCTTTTGTTTATAGAGAATGTGCTTTGATGAGTTTTGAGTTGCTAGGTTATTGTGCTATGTTACATCATAGTGGAAAGAATGTACTAGTAATGTTGAATGTGTAGAAAACTTAGAGGCTCAACAATGTGATTGAATAGAGTGGATATGTGTTACAATTGTCTATTGGGCGCACTATTTTGTAAGAAATATCATAGGATAATTGTAATGGTTAAGTGGTTTTGTTTTTGTGGGAGTTGAATAGGATAGATTTAACAAAGAGATCTGTTTCAATGGGGGTGAATCTAAGTTCTGCCCGCATTGTGTAAGACAAGCACTGGATAGAAAGCGAGATCGATAGACACTTTAGTCTTTCTTTTTTCCTATATGCATTCTAAGTAGTGTATGCATTTTGTATAAAATGAAATTACATTGAATCAATGAACTCAAACGATGGTGGTATCATACACATTGCTAGTGGTGTTCTTTAAAACGTAGGATGTGAAGCAAATTATTTGGGTTTTTAGTACTTATCTCTATTTTGGTTAATTGATTTATGCCTAATATGTGGCTGCATTATTGTAACTGTAGCTCATCCCATTGAATGCTGTTGTCTGTTCAAATGAATTGATGCCTGCAACAGCCACCCTTAGAAATTGCAATGGTCAATGCTGGCAAGTGGAGGTGATCAAATGTGATGGGAAGATGTATTTTAAGAAGGGCTGGAGAAGATTCATTGATGAAAACAATGTAAAGGATAAAGATTTTCTAGTTTTCAGTTATGTTGGATGTTTTGTATTCGATGTTACAGTATACGGGTTAAATGGATGTGAGAAGATTGTTCCATATGTCCTGCCGGAGGAAATTATTCTAGTTGAGGAGGGAGGAATGGGGGAAGAACGAGAACAGGACGAAGATGATAATGAATTTCAGAAAGAAAGAGAAGATATTGTGATAGAATTGGAGGACGAAGAAGATGACGATGATGATGATAGTGATGACGACGACTTTCAGGAAGGAGATGATAGTGTGATAGAGTTGGAGGAAGAAGAAGAAAACGATGATGATGATGACGACGATGACTATCAGGAAGAAGGAGAAGATAGTGAGTCGGAGTTGGTGGAAGAGGAGCAAAACAAAGAAGTATTGGATTGTTTAAAAGAAAGAAGAGGCCAGAAAACGACCAACAAAAGAAACAGAGGTGACAATTTTTTTTTCTATGCGAGTGCATTATGTGAAATTGTGGAATGTACAAGTCATTCATTCACTCATAATTATTTTTTTTTATGCATGCTTGTTACTTGCCAAAACTAAAAACCATTTTTACCAGGGTGGATTGAGGAATTTGTTCCCAGGAATGATGAAGGAACTGCCTCTATGGCGGTTGAAGACGAGGAGCTTCACCCTGAAAAATATGTCCATCATTTGAATCCTTATTTTGTGGCAAAGATAAATCCACAGAGGAAGAACGAATTGGTAAGCTCTTTTATTCTTGTTCTTCTTTCATATAATAAAAGCTGAATTGTTCCTACTTTCTCAGCTGCTCAAGAAATATGTACTTGATTTTGTAGCTAGTTACTTAATTATAACCTTTTTCTTTCCATTAGACAGCATTTTAAAGTTGAGAAAGTCCTTGTAGGAAGTACAGTACTGGACCTTCCACACTCCCCTGACCTCTCTTTGCACGTAATAAAATTTGAACATGTTCTTTGTATTTGTTGTACATTTAGTGTAAGCTATTAGCATTCAGGTTGATGATGTCGCTCCTAGGAAAGTACAAACTGTTTGCATGATCGATTTTAGTTGCAGTTTACAATTGCATGCTTGTTGATTAAGAATGCTTGGCTCTTAGATTCTTGTCTATTATTTTTTTTTTTCCCGATATCATGTATTAACATGTGTCTGATTGCCAAGAATGCTACTTAACTCCCTACTAAATTCTGCTATATTCTTTTTGTGGATTTCAGTATGTTCCGGCTGATGTTATAAAAGATTATGGTCTGAATTTAGAGCACAAGGAAGAAATTACATTTCTTGACCCATACAATCGGAAAAGTATTGGGGAAGTTGTAAAGTGGAAGGATCAAAGAACCTGCATTAAGGGATGGAGAAGTTTCTGCAACCGAAACAAAGTCAATCAGCAACGTGACGCATGTATTTGCGAGTTCCTGCTCGAAAAGGAAGAAGAAGCTGAAAATGGTCAGAAACCTAAGTTCATGCAGGTTCACATCATCCGTAGCCAGAAACATTTCGAGTCTCAGGAGCCTAACATGAAGCAAAAGCAAAAGAAAACATAATTAGACGTGGCTAGATTTTCCGGGACTTAAAAACTTGGTTTGTATTTAAGGTGTAAAGATTTAATGGCTTGTTATAGTAGCTAGCAAGCAATTCGAAGATGCTTTTAGTTTGGCAGTTTAATTCTCAGTGTTGTGGATCAAACAGGCCCTATATTGCTGTGACTTTTTATTTTTCTTGAAGTATTCATATTTAACATCTATATTCGATGCATATTCAGATATAGATATATAATATAAACTTTCGAAGATCCTCCAAACATATAAAAGTTTTGAAAAAAATTGAACCTACTATGTTAGAGACATGTTTCAAAACTCATATCGGACTCCGAATAATATAGAATTCAACTACCCGTAGCCTATAAGCTCAAAATTTTTCTGACTGTATTTTGGGTTGCTATTTTGAAACTATATCAAATATAATATCAAAGAGTTACTTCAAATCCTTGACAATTTTAATCATATGCAATGTACATACGGATATGGATACGAAAGTTTATTTTTTAAATACATGGAAAAAAAACTTTAAAAAAATTAAAAATTTTCGTATTGAAACATTTGTATTTGGCACTAACCCAAATCCTAATAACATTAGTCAAAGGTTGTCAAATGAATTTAACTCTTATAATTATTTGACAAAAAACTAAAAATAATAATGACAGTTTTAACATAAAGTTATAACTCCTTAATAGTTATTCAAGAGCCATTTAGTAATAATTGTTTTTTTTCTTCATATAAATGCTTTTTTTTTTTTCAATAATTTCAAATAATAATAATAATAAAATGAAGAAAAAAATTGCCTTTCAAGAAGTGAACAAAATTGACTTGTCTATTTTTTTTTTCTTATTATGATTTTGAACAATTTAAGGTTCCCTTTGTCAACAGTCCACCATTAATGATGCAACTTGAACTGTCTTTTTCTGATAATTTCCACTTCTCTGGTTAGTAAAATAAAATCTTGGTCCATTTTTTCAACTGTAAGAAAAAAAATTTCAAAAAAAAAATCCACTTTGAATCTTTGGCTTTGTTCTTCATATTCTATGGTTATAAAGATATTAAACAATGATCTTCGTAACCGGCTGTTTTTAGGATACTTTTTAAGATTAGTTATTATACTATTTGTAGTAGATTTAATAATTCGTAGTTTTATTTATTATTTCGAATGTATTTAATAAAAAAATTATTATATATATAATAACATTAAAGAAATATCCTTAGGACAATCTGTTAGTAAAATCAATTAAACAAATAAATATATAGTTAATGATTCATCTTCTATCTTACTCCATTAACAACGAACGTTGCTTCCCAAAAAAAAAAAAAAACAAAGCAAGTTGAGGACAGAGATTCAAATAGCTTTACATGCGTTTGTTTACTTTGAAAATCAGAGTTTGAAAGCTTTTTTTCCACGAAGGAACTGAATATATATATATATATATATATATATATAAGGATTTAACTAGATAATCATACTTACCATGTATATGTAAATTGAAAATATTATTATTTTTTATATATTTAAATGGTTAAATTTTTTTTTATATCTAATAAATAGTTAAAATATTTTTAATTTACGAGAAATTTAATATGCATAATTTATATGAATAAAATATGAAATACAAAAAGATAAAATTAAATAAATATAAATTATATAAAAAAATTATAAAAATACATAGAATTATGTTAAGTTCGCATTAGTTCAAGTGGAAACAGAAGCAAAGTAGGTGAGATAGGTAAAGTTGAAAGAAGAGAAATATCGCCCTTTTAAAAACTGCTTAAAAGGTAAGATTGACTATGAAAGAAGCTTTTAGCTATGGAAAACTTTGTATAAAAAAATAATACTTTTGTTGGAAAATATTATTTTCGATAAAAAAAACCTTTTGAATGATGGAGCGAAAATCGCTAAAAGTATTTTGTCGACAATATCAAAACCTTTATCGACTGAAAATTTTCGTTGATAATATTGAAAATACAGTGGCAAAAATTATTTTATTTTATTTGAATTTAATTAATTTTTTTATGGATGAAATATTTCATTAAAAAAAAAAGAAATTTCATTAAATTTTTTTAATTTTATATTTATTTTTAATATTTCAAGTTAGTTTTCTTTATTTTTTATTTTTTATTTTTTAAAATATACCAAAATATATCAAAATACAATAATAAATTCTAATTTCATTATTAAAAGATACAGTGATATTGTATAAAATTGTTACAAACTTATACAAATATTTGAAAACTAAACCTTCTAAAAATATATTACAGAATTTATATAAGTATACGAAAATTATTTATGACTTCGTCAGCCAAGCCGTTGTGATGCACGAGAATGCAATATGAAGATAAAAGTGAAAACAATTAAGACATAAAATGCAAATTCAGACTAAACCAAAACAATAGATTAAATATTATATAGATTATAAGACAAATTCAATAAGTAAGCGAATAATTATATAATTTAAATTTTAATTTAATTAGTTCATATCATCATTTTTAAGAAGTAATATCTACTTCTAACAAGTTCAAAGTTGAATCTCAATATTTAAAACTCTTTCTATTTTTAGACTACGACCTTCTTTAAGAAAAAAAATATATAATATCTTTTTCGTTATCAATTTGATAATCTCAACTATTAAAAATATCGTAAAATCAACTCTTGAGAGGCTGGTGGCTAT
>JBBYHL010437183.1:2130-18385 GCA_038381835.1 Adansonia madagascariensis
TTCTCATGTAGCATGCATCTTGTCATCTCTAGGATATATCAATTTCTTCTCTCACTAACTCCATTTTGTTATGGAGTATAGGGAGCTATAAGTTGATGTTCGATGCTTGCATAATCACAAATTGATTGAATTATGTAGATGTGTACTCCTTGCCATTTTCTGATCTTAATATCTAAATTTTGCAACCATTTTCATTTTTAACTCTTGCTTTGAACTTCCAGAAGACTCGAGCTACCTCTGATTTGTACTTTACAAAAAAAATCCAACACATTCTAGTGAAAGTCATCAATGAATGCAATATAATAAAGACTACATTTCAGAGAAGGTGCTCTTTGAGGGCCTGAGACATACGTATGAATTAACTGTAGATTTTTTAATGCTTTCCACATTAACTTTGGAAATGGTTTTTTGCTTTGCTTACCAAACCGATATGCTTTGCAGTTTGGAATGTAATCATTAAATTCTGGAAGATCATTTGCCATCATCTTGGATTTCATTTACAACAGTCCCTGAAGATGATAGTGCTCGAGCCTTTTGTGCCATGATTCTGTGATATTTACTTTGCTTGCGAAAGCGGTTTGCTCTTTCTCTAATGGATTTAGAGTAAAGCTTTTCCCTTTCACTTTTACTTTAAAAATATCTTGATTAGCTACATCTTTAATCAAGCAATACTTGTCTTCAAAAGTAACTTTAAAGCTTCTTTCAATCAGTTGGTCAACACTTAATAAGTTTTGATCAGTTTTAGGACAAAAAGAACATCAGGAATAAGCTTTGTACCTGAATAACTTGTTATTGCAACTATCCCCTTTCCTTTGACTGAGATGTAATCACCATTTCCAATCTTAACTTTAGTGATGTTAGTTGGCTTCAAATCTCTGAAAAGTTGCTTGTCATTGGTCATATGGTTAGTGCAGCCACTGTCAATTAACCAGTTTTCACTTGATTTGCTGCCTAAGAAACATGTAGCCACGAATATTTGGTCCTTCTCCTCTTAACCAACAATTTGTGCCTCTTCATTTTACTGTTGATTTTTGTTTTTGCATATGATAGCTTCATGCCCCATCTAGTTACATTTCCTACATTATGCATTAGTCTCCTCCAACATTTGAAAGAAGGGTGACCTTTTTTACCATAATATTAACATGAAGGATAAATTTTGTTTCCTTTTTTACCTTTGTTGCTTATTGTAGTACTCTCGCCACTTACTCCTTGAATCTTCTTATTTTTCTCATCATCCTGATGCTTGACTGCTAAGGCTCCTTCAATAACTCTTTCTTGTCTCATCACACGTCATTGCTCTTATGCTTGCAAGGCACTCAAAAGCTCTACTAGTGTAATTTTAGACAAGTTCTTAGTATTTTCTAAGGTTGTGATTGTAGCCTCAAATCTTTCAGGCACTATTACAAGGATTTTCTCAATGATCCTTGAATCTTCTACAGAGGAACCTAATAATCTGATTTGATTTGCGATGCTAAGTAGTCGGTCAGAATACTCCTTTATCATTTCAGTCTCTGTTATCCTTCGCGGCTCAAAGTCACATACAAGATTCAACACTTGCATCCCTTTAAGTCTTTTATCTCCCTCATACTCAGTCTTGAGATAATCCCATATCTCCTTTGTTTGTCGTTAGAGACATGATACGAGTGAAGATACTGGATGAGACTACAGCAAATAAACAAGCTTTTGCCTTTGATTTCTTTGTCTTCTTCTCTTTATGTGTTTTGATCTATGCAATGGTGGGATTGTTTGAAAGTGCAAAATTTTGTAGTCTTCTTCCACTGCTTTCCAAAGATCCAAAGCATCCAAATATGTCTCCACGTATACTGCCCAATTCTTGTAGTTGTCTCCATCGAACAATGGTGGAACAATTGAGGATAGACCGACTTCAGCTTTCATGATTCATCAAAACTCACACACAGGTCCCTTAAGAAGAGAGCTTGGATACCAATTTGTTGTAATTGTAAATGAAAAGAGAAAATTCAAAGCTTTTGAATATTGCTACACTGTAAGTATTTTGAGTTGAAAACTGAAAACTATACTACTTTAGCCTTAGAAACATTACAATTTATAGTTTGAAATATAACTACTCACTAAAAACATGGTCCTAAGATTAGGCCATGATCACAGAACATGAATAACAAACAAGAACAACATGAATAACCAACACTAGAAAAATAGGAACAACTTTGAAACAATTCAACTAAACAATATTAATGACTCCACATTAGCAGTCCTAAACATGTCATCTAACAGGTTACTACAATAATATAAAACTTATTTATGACATCATAAAAATAGATTATTGTGTTGCATGCAGCATGTGTCATTGACAAACCTTATTTATGACATCGTAGTTAGAGGAAGCAGTAGCTGCATAACTGTTCATCAGCTTGCTAAGAATTAACATGATCAAAGCCATGGTCGATCCATCTGTAACACAACCTATTGTCCCCAACATCAATAACACCATGTCTTTCTAGTCTGCCTGTATCAAAACTCCGCAATGACCCTGCTGCTGTTCTTACCTCTACTTTCTCCCCAAGTACCTCATTACCATGTTTTTTGTTCTTCTTTTCAACATTAGACTCCGTTTCTATAAAGATCTTCCTCTCAGCGTAGATTATTTAGGGGGTCGTAATACCTTTCTCTCTTCCTTTATATAAAAGTTATTATACTTTTTCTTTTATATTATCAAGGGGCTTTTTAAAATTGGTTTAATACTACGTGTTACACAGTAGCTCGTGTGAAGCTATTTGCTTGGATTACTAGCATCATTTCACTATGTAATTCTCACCATCAAAGAATATATAATGAATTAGGCTAATTTAAAATAAAATACTGATTTGTTCTTAGTGAAGTAATTTTGTCAGGATCAGTGGGCAAAATTAGCCTACCTACCATTATTTACTTGTATATTTTTCTCTATAATTTTCTAAAGGTTAAAGTAAAATCGTATTTATCTGCAAATCTATCAACGTATATGATATTTAGATCGTCAAACCTGGTGGCATAGGTTGATAAACGACAAACACCAACATTTTGCATTAGCTGACAAATTGTGAGCATCACTGATCATCACTATCAATAAAGATTCCAATGCGGCAGACACTTGTTTATCCTAGGGAAAGTTGTTTTTAACTTTTTCCTATCCCTTTGTATAGCAGTCTTGCAATCCTGTGAATGTTCTTTCTCACTTGCATCCACGCGATTTATATTGTGTTGACTTAGTTTCCATGGATCAAAGAAATATGACATTCTAATATGCCCTAGTTAGAACACTCGAAAAGAAAGTGAAAATATATGAAAGAATGTAAATATTAATGTAATGGGAATTTTGTTTTAGTATAAATAAGATCATATCCAAAGATTAATAAAAAAAAGGTTATAGGTGTTGGAATTTGATTCTTAAATTCCTTAAAATGCCATTTTCTTAAAAATGATTATTTGCATAAAAAATTTAATTGGATATTGAATATTGCTCCTAAGGGATTGGCTCAATGAGGAAGTCAAGTTCAATTTCTAGATAATAAATGATGTTGAGATCAAATTTAACTGTGTAGGTTTCTTTTTCATGCTAATTTTAAATGTATGTTTTAAATGTCAGATTCTATTAAAATTAGCACGTCTCAAGCTTGACCTAAGTAACTAAATAATTTATTTCTCTCCAAATTATATAATTGAAATCTTAAAAATATTTTTTTTAGGCTTTGGTTGATAGGGTGGAAAGAAATTTGGAAAGAAGAAAAATTGGAAGAGGAGAAAAATAAAAAGATGAAAAAAAAATTTTTTTCTTTCCATTAGTGTGCATAGTAGAAAAGATAAAAAAGCGAAAAGAAAATTATTTTTTTCTCTCATTATTTGGTATGATTAAAAAATAAGAAAAAAAATAAATTATTTTATTTTACAATTATACCCATTAGAAGTCAAAATTAAAAAATAAAATTTAAAAAATAATGAGTAATCTTGTAAATATACTCACATGACACACACCACTGTCATTTTGTTTACTCTTTTCTTCTGAATTTGAGGTGATTTATTTTTTATTAATAGATATAGAAAATGATAATCTTTTTAATTTTTTTCTCTTACTTTTCTTTCTAACCAAGCACACCTAAGATTTATTTTCTTTTCACTTTTCTACCCCTAGTCTGTCAATCATTTCACTTTTCCACTCAACCAAGTACACCCTTAAGGAAAATATACTATGAAATAGAAATAAAGTGAATAATCAATATAAATAAGTAAAACTAAAAAAAATAAAGAAATCTGGGATACAACCATTCATGTAATCAGCTATTCTTATCTAAACCATCGGTATCTTTGAAGGTGAAAGACAACAACTAGATGCTTAGATTATTACATAGATCTTTCATGCACATCGTCCAAAGGATTAATCAACAATGTTACATCATATTATCATATTTTTATGGTAAATTTACCTAATCAAATAATAAAGATTTTTTTAATTAATTTGTTAAAAACATAATCACCTTTCCTCGTTTCTTCTCTTATATGAAGAGATGCTAATGGTGAGGGTTTGAGTTAGTCATTTGAGATTTGGATCTTTTAGGGTTCAAATCTTTTGGATTAGATTGTTTTCGGTTTGAAAAATTTTAGGTTTGGGTCAGTTTGGATGTAGAGTATTTTAAGTTCCAAGTTGGTTTTTATGTTATTTTTAATCTATATCAAATGTAATAATGTCTACATTAACTAAATATTTAAATCCAAAATTAAATTATTATTATTATTATTATTATTTTTAAGTAAGCTTTTGTATATAATATGACATATTTTAATTACATTTGTTTATTATTTCAAAATATTTAATATGCTAGCGCCAAAGAGGATATAAAATTATTTTGTTTTATAAAATCAATTTTTAATAATTAATTATTAAAAATATGATATAAATGATTCAATAAACTCTAATATTTGTGACAAAATTTTTTCGTCATAAAAGTTTTAAAGGATGCACGGCCATTTTCATCAGTTTTTTTGGCAACGGATTACATCTAGTAGCGACGGAATTTTCTTTGCAAATAAATTAAATGTTAACTAATTTAATTAGTGAAAAATACTTTTTTCAACAGAAAACTTTAAGCCTTTTTCTCATGAAATTTTTTTCATAAATGTTATTTTTGACGAAATTTTGTCAAACGATTTTTATGGAATATTCTGCTGAAAATTTAAATTTGTTAGAGGGAATCTTTTTTGCAATGAAAATTTTCATTGCTAATGACAAATTTTATCTCTATGGCAAATTAAATCAGCTTTAATCCTTTTTTTTTCTTTTTTATTCTTTTTCTAGCTTCCCCTCACACCACCCAACCCCCCGTTGTCCATTTACATGTACTTGCTTTGACCGCTAGCTGTCTTTTCAATGCCATCAACCACCTAGGTACACTCTCTCTCCTTTCTACTTTGTTTTTTTCCCCTTTTTCTCTCTTTTATTTTATGGGTTCCCTCCATTTCAGGTTATCTTTCCTATACCACACCTCTATTGTGTGGTTTTGCCCTTCATTACCTATAATCTCTTTCTGATCCCCAACAATAGTTTTTTTCCCAAATTTTATATAGTAGATTTATTTAGTTTATAATGGGTAATTTAGTTTATCATATAATTGACTTTTAGTTTATAATATATTATTGATTTTTTAGTTTATAATGTTTATTGTGTAATTGATTTATTGATTTATATAATTGAGTTATTGATTTTTGTATATTGATTTATTCGTATTATTATATTTATTTATGTATTGTGTTATTGTGTTATTGATAACTTAGGCTAGCTGAAATAATGAAAATAGATAAATATTTTTGTATATCTGTCAGATAAAGATGTATTTATTAGTAATATGTTTTTTAATGGAGTTGGAGAATTCTTAAACTTTTGCTTATGCTCATATTAAGTATGTAAGAAACAATATAATTGGATGTTCTTGTGCTAGGTGTCATAATAGTCGATTTGTAGAAATTGATTAATGTGTAAGCACCTGTATTATGAAGGGCTTACTACAAGTTACTTGATTTGAGATAACACACAAGGAAGTCATCAGGGTCCATCAAGAAGTAATGATGAAGTTGAACCAATAAGTGATGTACAAAGAATCCTTCTGCAATAATGGTTATGGATGCTCTATATATAAACGTTAAGTTAGATGGTAATTGCAGTGTTGATACGACAATGGTACAAGATGAAAAATCAAAGTTAAGTTCAACAAACTTTTACTCTTTGTTTAACGAAGCAGATGAACTATTATGATTTGGATGTAAAAAGCACAAAACTTTATCTATTGTGTCACAATTGTTAAATGTAATGTAAAACTTTAACATGAGTGAATCATGTTTAGATCATCTAATTGTTATGATAAAAGTATGTTGCCAGAAAATGATAATTTTCCTAACAATATTACAAGATGAAAAATAAAGAAGATGGCCTAATTAGGATTGAATTATGAAAAGATTCATTCGAGCAACAACAATTGCAAATTGTTTTATTATAAGTCAACTGGGTTAATGAACTATGTGGTATATATGTGGTCATCCTTGATATAAACCAAGAAAATCAAGTGTAAAGAAGGCAAAAAAATTCCTTATATGATTCTCCATTATTAAAGACTTAGATGGAGCTTGTAAAGGCTTTATATATTAACAATATTTGCTAATATATAACATGCCATGCGCATAACCAAAGGAAAGAATTGCATGTTGTTTTATGATGAGTCGCCTGAGTTAACATACTATTTGGTATGTGGCCATCCTTAAATTAAACCAAGCAAATCAAGTTTTGAGAAGGCAAAAAACTTCTTTGTATGATTCTCTATTATTAACCACTTATTCCAAGACTACAAAGGCTTTATATATTAACAATAACTACTAAATTATGACATGGTATGCATATAATGGAAGAGATCCGAGTGTTGATTCATTTAGTTGATGCAGAGGCTAGCTAGTCTTTAATCATAATCACTAGTCCTTTGCAGCTGAAGCCTAAAATGTGAGATTGTGTTTATATGCATATGGTTTTTTGTGCATTTACTCAGGCAACCGAACCACACTATTCTTGGTTGATAATGCTTGTTATACACAATTCACCACCAAGAATGTGATATGAAGTAACCATATTTGCTTCTTAATATAGTAATTTTAGGTCCATATACTTTAGGGCAATGTATTGATGTTTTCCTTAAACCGTTTATAGATGAGTTGAAATTATTATTGGAATCATGGTGTTTCGATTTATGGCTATAAAAAAAATTGTTGTAAGAGTTTATGGATGATTAATAATTTTCTTTCCTACGGCATGTTATCACGATGGAGTCTATACGAAATATTAGCTTGTCCCTATTGTATGAACATGTGAAGCTGTTCAAATTGTATGATGACAAGTAACCATGTTTTCTTTATTTATCATTGATAATTCTTAATTTTAAACCATCCTTCAGCAGGTAAAGAGATAAATTCGGTCGAAAAGTTTAGCACGACTCTCCAATTGAGTGATTATTCAGTGAATCAAATTTGAAAGGATAAATTGCATTCCGAATATCATAATTGGGACTAAAAGTAGTTAAGAGAAGTTGATTGGATTTGAATAAAGTCAATATTGGACGAAAAGAAGTGTATTTTGGGAGTTATCTTATTAGTATATCAATCCCATTCATCATAACTTGGATATTCTCTTTACTGATAAAATTGTTTAATAATATTTTCAACAAAAATGATGGATATGAAGGGCAAAACAAATGAGAATATAAAAGTTAGAATGGATTTATCATTGCTTTGCATACGACACAAATTAGTGTGGAAATCAAAGGAAATACTATAAGCAAAGGGTTACATTAAGAGTCAAAGAATTACCTCTAATATTGGACATGGCGTTAATGTGGTTGATGGGAGGTTTTTATGGTAGGAAAAGTCATGATTATCATATTTTTATGCAGCACTTGCTTCCAATAGCGTTTCGCAATAACCATCGGTATTCAGCCCGAGGAAGTGCAAGAATTGAAGTTTAATGTTTCTAACATCAAACAAGATACTACTTTAATGAATAATGTCTTGTTTACTTTGTGGAGGATGTTCGAAACTTTTATGCACTCACACAAGGAGGTGAAACTTTTGGTGCCAAAGGCAATGGTGCTGGAGGCAATGTTGTTAGGTGATCCAGTCGCGATCCCAACTTTTATATTATTATTCAAATAATATTATAATATTTTATTTGAATATTATTAAATTTTTAATAAATTTATTTAATTTATTCAAAATATCAATTATATTATTTCATTTAATTATCAAGTAATTATAAATTTTAATATCTTTGATCACTACAATTAAAAATATACAAATAAAATTCTAAAATAACTTTTTTATTATAATAAAAAATCACCGATTAAAATTTTCGTTGTTAATAACAATTGACAATGAAATAATTAAATAAACCATTCCGTCAAAAATAATATTATCGACAGATACTTTTGTCGATAATAAGTTAATTTCCGTGGAATATTATTTGCGATATTCTACCATCACATTGTTTTTTGACGAATATTCTCAGCTGAAGAAACACACAGTCTGCTAAAAATAACATTTCTTATAAACATTTTCGTCGAAAATTCTACATTTTTGGACAAAAGATTACTAGCGATAAGAGTATTTCCAAAAAAAAAAAAAAAAAGAAGCTTCTCTTGTAATGCCATCATTGTGTTCCAATTCTTCTTTCAGATTGTCGTAAGTGCTCTCTCTCTCTGTATATACATAGAAGGTGCCATACTCTTCCTTATTATTAAGGGGCTTCCATAATTTGTTATCCACAGAGGAGCCAGGGTGTAGCTATTTGCTTGGATTATTAGCTTGATTTCCCTATTTCACCATCTGAGAATATACAATGAATTAAGTCAATTTGGCTTTAAATAAACTTTTGTTCTAACTAATGGAAACCAATTTTCTTAGTGAAGCGATTTTGTCAGGATTAAACCCCCCACCCCCACAAAAAAGAAAAAAAAAATGGCTGGATCAGCGGGGGAAAGTAATCCTACTATTATTTTTACTAACATTTTGCTCCATATTTTTCAAAAGGTTAATATAAGATAGTATCAATCTGCATCAAATTTGGTTCCAATTTTCGTTGGTCTGTTAACATTGATGATATTGTGATCATTTAATTTCGTTTTTGTCCTACTGCCAGCGGCATAGTTAATAAACGATAAACACCAATGTTTTGCATGCAAATTTTGACGAGTTAGCTGACACATTGTGCGCCTCACTTATCATCACCAATCTGGGGGAAGTTGTTTTTAACTTTTCCCTATCCCTTTGTACGACACAATCTTGCAATCCTGTAAATGTTCTTTCTAACTTGACATTTGTGCGATTCGTGGTGTTGACGCTCGGTTTCACGGATCAAAGAAATATGACATTCTAATATGCCCCAGTTAGAACACTCGAAAAGAGAGTGAAAATATATGAAATCATATAAATATTAAATGTAACAAATTTTTTTAGTACAAATGATACTGCGTCTAGAGATAAAGAAAAAACCTATCAGTGTTAAAATTTAACCTTAAAACTCTGTTAAAATATCATTTTCTTCAAAGTGATTACTTCCATTAAAAATGTAATGATATGCTGAATATTGCTCCCAAGGGATTGACTCTAGAAAATAAATGATATTGAGTGGGGTTTTCTGTTTTCATCCTAATTTTAAATGTTTAAATGTCAGATTCTATTGAAATCAGCTCATCTCAAGCTTGACTTAAGAGACTAAATAGTTTGTTTATCTCCAAAATTTATAATTTAGGATCGAAAGGCCTGCGTAAAAGCCTTGGCCTTGCTTATCTATGAAAAAAGTTCACAAAAGCCTAATGATTAGAGCCTCATTTAACCAACCCTTCTATCTCTTGACTGGAAATCAGAAAATACAGCAGATACAATATTGTTTGGCTCCAACACCGCCTTAAAAGAGGCCAGTAACAACACATATTCTACAAGCAAAAGTAGGGATGATGGGGCGAAAAGGGAAAGAGTAAATAGAAACCGCTGATGGCAGGCAGGCTTACTACAAGCTTGACCAGCAAAAGCATCTTTGTAATCCAGAAAAGGCCAGAAAAAATGTATGCAATACCAAGTACAATTCCGCCACAGCTAACACAATAAACTTACCAAAGCTTTAGGACTTTGTTGCATAGTTATGGCTTTTTTTTTTTAAGCTGGCTAGTAAGTACTTAGTTTTCCACAAACAACAAACTCCAACCCTTGAGACGTCCTTTCGTAATCCAGCAGTTAAAACTTCATGGCTTCGCTCCTCCACTCTTCTCACATGAATATGTCTCAAGAAACAAAATTAGTCCCTGCAAAACAACACAAGTTTGACTAACGCTTATCAGCATTAATTGACTTCTAAAGAGAATAAAATATTGAAATTAAATGCAACTATCTAACAACTACGCAGATAATTATAACTTCTGGAGGTGTTTAATAGAAGACTTTGGTCAACTCGTTTTAATGCAGGTCAGCTCCCATGAGTATAGCATAAGGTAGCTATGCAAACAAATAAGAATTGGATAACATTCCCATTCCCCAGTCCCTTTCCATGTTACTTCTCCTGCTTGCATCTCTTCAAGTCTGGCAATAACAACTTGGTTGAGGCATTGCATTTACTACATGCCATCTTTCTTTCATTTCTGAGGAACTGCCTCTGAAATGAAGGTCCCGCCTTCAAATCTCTTTCCCACACAAACCCCCCCTCCCTCTACTTAACTATCAAGAAACAAATGATATTTATTGTTCTTCGAATTCCAGTAAACAAACCAGACTTACCAAACTTTCCTGAGCATTTAATTGAGGCACCATAAAACTCATGCAAACAACCAAATATATTTAAATAAAAAAAAAAAAAAAAAAGCCATAGCAGCAATTGTAAGCCAGCCAACCTATTTGAAAAGGAATAGTTGGACACTCACACCCATCTGCAGAATAAAAGCCTATCTAAAGCAACAAAATCAAACTTACAAATATTCAAATGTTACTCAGAAATTGGTAAAAAAAAATAATAAAATTCCTGTTTACTACAACCCTGCAATTATCTAATCACAACACAGACTATGTGAGTGTCCACCACTTAAAAGCATAGGTCTCACGTAACATTTTTGAGGACCCTACACAATCCGGGACTGCTATAGGTTAAATTGCACTACAAAAATTGTAGGTGATATGCCCCCATAATGTGTCCAGATGGGCTGTATTGACTAATTTCAACAGGAATTGGGATCTTAATAAAGCTCCTGATAAAGAGCTTCGGCAGAGCATAATTTTGTAACCAATTCATGATTTTTAAAAAATGATCCTACTTCCAACCCCCCCCCCCCAAAAAAAAAAGCAATAGCAAAACATAAATATATCAAAATCAAAGCAACAACAAAATTATCCAACTAAAACAATCATCAAATAAAAAGTTGCTCACCAGTACTTAATCAAGCCATCCCAGCCACAAGTTGCAACTTTGCTTTGCTCCAAAGGATGCCACTCACACCCAATGCAAACTCCCTCGTGGCACTTGAGAGTTCTAAATACTTTGCAGCTCTTCCAGTCCCAAAACCAGCACTTACCTTCTCCATCTCCAGACATAACAAACCGTCCATCTGGAGAAAAATTGACTTGGCAAGCATAGCCAGCCACAATGTGCCCAGCAAACCTTTTTTTCTTGTTAAGTTGAAATCTTTCCCTGGTGCTGTAAATAAGAATTTGATTATCCAAACTTTGAGCTGCAAGCCAATTTGTGTTAGGGTGAAGAGAAATAGATGGCATAGAGTGCATGTGAGGCTCACTAATATACTTTATAACAACAGGAATTCCAAATTCCCATACTCGAAGTGATTTGTCATCACTTGAAGTAACGAATCTCCTGTTGTTATCAACAAATGTAATGGTATTCACTGCCCCTAAATGCTGATCATACTCTTGTGTAATTTGTCCTGTATTAATATCCCACTGAACAATCTTCTTATCACTCATACCTGCTAACAGAATATTCTGCTTATCTTCATCAGGGTTAAGCTTAACTACATAAGGAATCTTCCCGGTTGAGAAAGTTGAAATAACCTGCCCGGTTTCAGTATCCCAATACTTGATGTTCTTGTCATATCCAGCAGTCAAAAATTTAGTGCCATCATTACAAAATGAAATATCTCTTACTGCCTTTGAATGACCCATGTATGTCCTCATACACTTGCCTGAATTAAACACATCCCAGATCTTCACTTTAGTATCCATCCCTGCAGAGAGAATCAAATGGCCATATTTGGGGAAGAACCGAATAGCTGAAACACCCTTTGTATGCCCACTCCAAGTGTGTACCAATCTTTTTGGTATATAACAATGATCATTTGTTGCTTTTGCATCCTTCGGAGGTGCAATCCAAGACCTTCCTTGGTAGTCTCTTTCCTCTTTTCCATGAAAAGTAGTCTTATCCACCACATGCTCACCTTTCTCACCTGTGTGGCCTTTCTCTTCTTTTTTCTTTGCATACTCCTCTGCATACTTCTTCTGCTCCTCGGTCAACTCAGTTTGCACCCCCTCTTTTTTACCTGCCCAAGGACTCTTTTTATTCTTCATCAACCAAACATCACTAGCTGGGTTATCAATCTCTGTTGGATCCTCACTCTCAGCACCCATAACCTCATCGTCCATATCTATTTCCTTCTTTTTCTCAATTTTTCGCTTCTTTTGCTCATGCTGTGGGATGTTATAGACTGAAATGGCATCATTTTTCTGCAAAGCATCCAAATCACCAACATAGTTATTTCCTGAAGGGTCAGAAGCATAACCATATTTGTGGAAGGTGTTGTATTGCTCATCAAAAACAAAGGAGTCAATGGAGGCATCCTCAACAAATCCCAACTTGTGGTTGCACATGCCCTGGGCAATGCCATCTTTGGCATATGGATGAGCAGGGCCATAGATAGGAGCCCAGAGTTGGTCAAAGGTTGGGTTGAAGGCAACAACATGCTGGGTTGGATCAATGGGCTTTGATTGGGCTTGATGTGCTTTTGCTGCAGTTAGGGCCAGCATTGTGTCATCAACCTTAGGTGCAGCAGATTTGGAGGGGATGAGTCGTGGGGGTGAAGAGTCTGGAGATGAAGTAGACGGCTGGTGACTTTGGTCTTCACCATCACTATTATCTGCATATGTTTGGAGAAGATCCATGGATGGCTTTTTGAACACCTAATTCATATAGAAAGAGATGTCAGGATAATTGTCAACAAGTTAAATTTCTAGATTATCAGAAATGAATAACCGAAAAACTTATATCATATTTTATTTGAAAGGCAAATTGGAGATAGGACCAATACCAAAAACTCCCCCCAAAAAAAAAAGAAGAAGAAATAACAACAGCACTGACAATACAGTAAGAATATGAGTTAACAAGAGGTAATAGAAGAAACGAAAGGGAGAGTCATAAGACTAGCTTTACTGTTGCATATTTCAAGATGGTTTTTTTCAACTTCAAAGAAATATAGATGTTTAGAGATTTCCCATTAAGTTATAATTCTAGATCATCAGAAAAGCATAAGTTCAACCAAAACAACAAGGAAAAATGACATTGCTAGGAGATGAGATCAACACAGGAAAATAAAAAAATAAAAAATAAAAAAGTAAGAAAAAGAGAAAAACATCACCGACGACAACGACTGAGAGATGTTAACAATGAGGAATAGAAGAAAAGATCATACAGGTGGCCTGGATACTACGCAATTTAAGAAGAAGAAGAGGGAAATGCTAGATTTGAAAGAGCGCAAGAGAATGCTTTCTGAACATAAAGTGAGCCAGAACCAAATACCTTCTTTTCTGGTCGTGATAAAAATAAAAATAAAAATAAAAAGGAATCAACAACACATTTCAATCATTTTTTTCCCCTGATGAAAAAGAGACAAACAGACAACAGAGGGACTAAAGATATGGTTTACACTAAATTATAAGTCTAAAAGCAACCGAGACAAAGAATATCTTACAGCAAAAGATTGATTACAGCCATGAAAAAAGCAGGTAAAGCTGCCAGCTTTCAAATAAGAGAGAACTAAGGCTTCAAGAGAAACCGGTACTGAATATTAAAGTAAGGAAACCAATAAACAAAATCCATTCGTAAAAATACAACAAAAGGGAATTCAAGGCAAAGAAAGTAAAGAATGAAAATATACCAATTATCCGTAATCATAGGTAATGACATTATCTAATTCTAAGAATAAAACTAATTCTTGAAATAAGAGCATGATCTTGAAAGAATTCTAATGGAAACATAATTTTATTATTATTATTATTCAAATTAGAAGCCAGTGGTATTTTAAGAAAATTTAATTTTTTCCAGAATGGACCGATGAAAAATATCCATAGAAAGCCGAAGGGTAGTTTGGCACTTAATCCTTTAGTTTTATTTTAGTCTAAATCCTGGTTGGAGATCGTATATGCCTAACCTATTAAACAAATCCATGAGAATTTCTGTGGCTATTTGCTTACTTTGGAGTTATAGACTGAATCAAACAAGGTTATCCCCCGTGCGAATGCTTCAGGATCTTGGAACTTGGAAACAAAGCCTGAGGAAATTGAGCTGTGAATCCAAGAGATATTGGCCCCCTTTGTCCCAATTCTTCACTTCTAGCACTACTTCAGCCTAAATCAAAAAATCCCTCTAAACCTTACCGAATCACATCTATCTAAATCAAATAGTAAAGCAATTAAGCAACCATCAAATTTCACGTCGAAACCTCTATTACCGTTGACAGCCCCCAGCCTACTGCGTGGGTTTCTTTTTTTCTCCCTCACTCAAGGTTGAATGCTTTTTCATCCCAAATAAAGCTCCAAAATTACTAACCATATGACCATATTTCTGAAAAAACAAAAGCTTCTGCAACAATTAAACTCCAATTGGAGTTTCCAACATTGTTTAGAGTAAAAAAATTAAAAAAAAAAAAAGGACACAATTTTGATAGAACAAACAACCCAAAAACTATAATAAATTTGGGTAGATGAAAGCGCTGACCCGAACTCGAAACAGAAACCAATTTACAAGAAAGATAAAAGGGAAGGAAGAGACGTAGGAGCTTACTTCTTACCTGGGTATCTTGAAACAGCCGGGGTTTTCTAATGCTTCAAATTTGAGAAAAAGTTGAAAGAGGGGCAAGAGCCAGGGCAATATTCCAGGGCTTTCACTTTTCAGTTCTGTGTGTAATTTGTAATGGGATTGGAAACAAAAAGAAGGGCACATAAATTAAATTACTTGGGCTTGGGCTGGGTTTAGTGCATTTTAAAACCATTATGAGCTACATTGAAAGCCCAACTCTATTCACCTATTTGCAAAACTCTTCACCTTCGTTGATCGTCTTGGATCAGAACAAGCTTTACCCCTTTTTTTTTTTTTTTTTTACCATTTGCATCATCTAATAAAAAGCCTTCATGTCTCTCTATCACGGTTTTCACTTTTCAGACAATTTCAATAACTCGTATCAAGCTAAACTGTGAAGGAAGCTACGCATTTGCTTAAAATTAAGACAAAACAACTAAAACCCAGAAATGAAATACATGTTTTAATTAATATCTATTGATTAAATTCAAATATGCATTCAAACCCAGAAAAGAAATCTAAAAATAAACATGTTTCAAAGAAACTTGAATTAAAATGTTTAAAAAATCTAAAAATAAACTCCTTTACAAAGAGAGAGTGGGAAACGAAACCTAGTTTAGGAAAAGGTAAAAAAAAAAATTGAAGCAAGAACACCAACAAAGCTTGGGGAGACAAAGGAAAGGCAAAAACAAAGAAAGGAATTTCCGTAGTCAATATATATATATATATATTCATATCAATCTTCAACTTTACTTAACTTTCTTAAAACTGAATTACATAATTTTGTGAAGTGCCGGTTCTGTCTGGATCAAGCTTTGCTTTGGGCCTTTGTCTGGCTGTTTCCCCTGATTGCTTTTTCAGGTTGTCTTGTAAAACTACCTACGTGGGAGGATATCAAGGGTTTAAAGTAGAGGTGACAAAATAAATTTGAATCTAAAAATTTGTTCAAAAAAATTTGAGTTTGAATTCAAATTGAATTCGATTTGATCAAAAAGTTAACGGTCCAAATTCGAAAAAATTTGAACCCGAATGGCTCGAACCCGAAACGACCCGAACCCGAGCTCGACCCGAACCCGAACCCGAATTTAATACTAAAAATAAATATGAAAAAATTATAATTAAATAATTTTTTATAAATAAAAAACT